>AWOL01S0010950.1:9932-26322 GCA_000715115.1 Nicotiana otophora | reverse complement strand
CCCGATGCGACTTGTACCCTAGTGACAATGTATTATGTAAGAGGTTTCGAGCTATCAGTGGTTCATTATGGATCAACATTAAGCTGAATCAACAATGGAAGGATAAAAGTTACAAAGTATGAGATGAGATTAGGCCATCATTCTTAAGATGAACAGTGATGAGGAAGCATTAGAGGACTTAGATTTATACATTAGGATAAGCTGAGAGAGAGTAACCTGGAGTTGGCAGTAGATCTCGGTAATAATAAAATGAAGTATGTGTTATGGTATAGTATAACCTACCTAAACTTAGTAAAGCCACAAGCATAGATAACCGAGGCTATGAAACAAGATATAGAAATAGCCGTAAGTTCGACAAAGTACCAAGCAAAGCACTTCAGTGCATGTTCACAAAGTGCGTCCTAGAGATTAGATAAAGGCTGGAAGAAAAACAAGAGAAGGGTCACATAGTCACACATACAAGGACAAAGTTGTAAAGGCTGCATGATAGAAGGTAACAATAGTTACGAGATTGGATGAATTCCGACCACAAGTCGTGGTGTGAGAATGAGGCCTAAAGGGAGGAATGCCCTGGCATTCAGATTTATTCACAGAACAGTTGCATAGATGGCAAGGACAATATTAAAGTATTCGTAAGAGCTATAGGTTATGAGACTGATAAGCGCATAAGTCAAAATCCGAAGATGAATGTTCAAAGGGGGGGGGGTGATGATGTTACACCCCATGTTTTCATACGTTAGAGTACATCGTAAGTCAATTGATGTAAGCTCAGAAACGAGATGATATTTGAAAGTACATAAAGTAATTTAATCATGTTACCTTGGAGGTTATAAATATTTAATATCATGAATAACAAATAGCAAGAGGGTTGGATGGCTTAGAAGCTAAACGAATAGAAGAAAATAAGTTTCGTCGAAAGTCGACAAGTTGGGAATGTTATAACATGTACTTTTGGGGTGAGACTAGGGTTATTAACATGATAAGAAGGTTATGTTATGATTTATTTTAGTCATATGATAGTCTCGTGTTATGTTTTGGAGCTAAGAGAGTTATGGATCAAAAGTTTGCAAAGGTCATCACAAGTTACATTCATAAATGTACTGAAAATTAGGTCAAATGTAGCAAAGCTTTTCTCCCAATATACAAGGGATTAAGGATTCTCCACCGAAAAAATTGCATATTTATGAGTCTAGTTTCTAACAAATTAGACCATTTATCGATACGGCATTAGAGTATAGAGATATTTGCATTTTTGCGAGACTGCACTAGCAGCTCCCAATGGGACCCACTTAGGTGGTGGACGACCCTTGAACATTTTAATGGGGTTGGACGCCTCATTTTAGGCTATTTTCGACCAAGAAAATTTCCCAAACTATCTCAACACCTCTCTAACAGTTCTCCAAGGTTCCAAGTCCAATCCAAGGTGGTTTTACCTAGACCTATCCTCAAAAGTTAGCCTAAGTGAAGAAACGTCTCTATGGTGTTGTGATGCAATTAAGGGTGCTTGTAAGCCAAGGGAAGCTTTGGTTAGAATTTTATCTGATTATTTAAGGTATGTAGAAATAAAGGAAAACAAGGGAGATGCTGCCCGTTATAATAATAAATAATCTTGCCGTTCGTTGTACGATAGTTGCATCTTTCGTAGCTTAATGATAGCTTATTATTATTATTGTAGATTAAAGTGCGATGAGACAATTTCAACATGGTCATTGGATATACTGTGATAAGGCATATTAAGGTTATCTCTTCTTTCCTTTTGGCATGATCCATGTGATACAAACGAAATGAGCAAACATGCAACTTTCACAAACGACTCTATTCTTAGAAGTAATAGGATGCCTATGTTATTGATTCCCCCTGTGTCCTGTTATTATATCGTCTATTCATGGGTCTTAGAAAATACGAAAGTTGCTAAATTGTATTTCACGATATTAAATGAAGGCATATTTATCTTATGACATTTCAAGAGATCTTATTAACTTACTTCATTATGCATTGCATTTATATATACATGTAAATTGACCCATAACCAGATGGCATTATATACACGTATATTATATGTATATGTGGTATGGGGAAAGGTTACGGTGTTATATATTCACCAACCACCTGATCAACTGGCATACGTTTATGATTTCGCCCACTGAGGCCGAGATGATACGATGGGATGCCCTCAGAGGCTTGATGATGTTATGTATGCATATACCTATGCATGATATGATATTTATACCCATATACATGACACTATCAAGATTTCATGATTACTGAGATACTCAGACTTACAAATTGAGTCCTTTACTCCATGTTACTTTCACGTCTTTTTTATACTTCTTTTCATGCCTTACATACTCAGTACTTTATTAGTACTGAAGTCCCTTTTGCCTGGGGACGTTGCGTTTCATGCCCGTAAATCTCGATAGACAGGTTGACAGTCCTTCTAGTAGGCTATCTGCTTAGTGGAAGGTGTTAGTGCACTCCACTTGCTCTCGAGTTGCCTATTTGGTCAGTTTGCTCTTGGCATGCATTGATTGGTATGACGGGGCTCTGTTCCGACCATTATGATTTTTATGTACTCTTAGAGGCTTCTAGACAGTTGTCATGTATATGGGTACTTGTATGGCCTTGTTGGCCTATGTTTTATGTGTACAAATAATCATGTCATCCTTATAGGCCCTTATATCACATGTATAAGTTTCTATATCATTTTGGATCGTCCTATGTTGACTATTCCTTTACGTTTTATTCTGGTTATCTCATGACGTCTCTTCTGTCCTATTTACCCATGATGGTGTGATAAGAAAGATATGTTACACTGGTACTCGGTTGAATAAGGCACAGGGTGCCCTTCGCAGCCCTCCGACTTGGGTTGTGACACTAAGGCATTCTAAGGAGCCATCTAAATACTCGATATGTAGCTGTTGTTGTAGGCGAACTCTGCAAGCAATAGAATCTGAACGCATGAACCCCGGAAATCCATAACACAGGCACATAACATATCCTCCAAGATCAGAATGTTGCGCTCGATCTGCTTGTCTGTTTGGAGTTTGAAATGTTCTACTCAACACAAATTGTGTGCCTAACTCACGTTGCACAACTCTCCAAAAATATAATGTGAAAAGCGTGCCTCGATCACAGATCATGTAAACCGGCACACCATGGAGATGAACAATCTCACGGATATAGATCTGAGCTAGTTGCTCTGAAGCATATGTAGTCACAACGGGATGAAGTGTGATAACTTGGTCAGTCTATCCATAATTACCCATACTCCGTCAAATTTCTTCAAAGTCTGTGGGAGCCCAACAACGATATCCATGGTAATACGATCCCACTTCCACTCTAGAATCTCAAGTCTCTGAAGCAAATTGCCATACCTCTGATGTTCGTACTTCACCTACTGACAACTCAAACACTGAGCCGCATACTCTACTATATCTTTCTTCATTCTTCATTCTTCTCCACCAATAGTGCAGACTCAAATCTTGATACATCTTGGTGAAACCTAGAAGAATGGAATACCGCGAAGTGTGAGCCTCCTTAAGGATATACTCATGAAACCCATCCACATTAGGCACACATATCCGGCCCTACATCCGCAACACCCCATCATCTCTAATAGAAACCTACTTGGCATCGCCATTCTACATTGTGTCCTTAAGGGCAAGCAAATAGGGGTCATCATACTAACGCGCTCTAATGCACTCATACAGAGAAGACCGAGAAACCACGCAAGCAAGTGTCACGCCCCAATCTCATGGTGCGCGACCGGTGCCCAACCGAGATAACCCGGCCGAGCAAGCCTGTACATTACCTTCTACCCGAACTTATTCAAGAATAACAGTAAAATCCAATTCATTAATTAAGCGGTGACGAGGATCAAGTAAACAAAAACTCAAACTCATTATCTATAGTTACATCATTTATAAGTTTCAAAATACATACTCTTTATAGTTTGATGTGGAACGTGTGACACAATTACAACATTACCAATTTGACTTTCCCCATACCAACATACCACCCACGCTATGTCTACGGAGCCTCTATTACAGACAAAACACAATAATGATAGTGTCAACAACAAGTCTACGACTATACCTCAAAACATGGTGATAAAATGAACAAAAGATACATTACCACGACTGAAGTGGGGCTCACCAAATCAACTAGGAAAAGTGTCTAGTGCTATCGTTAATCAGTGTCGCCTGCTGTGGAACCACGTGCATCCATTAAAGATGCAACACCCTCGGCAAAAAGGATATTAGTACTGTCGAATAGTACTAGTATATATGACTAAACACTCTCTCAAAGAAACGAGTAGTAATGCAAGTATGGAAAGTCATAATATCAGTTAAATCCTCAAACAATTACTAAATATCATTAGAGATAAGATAAGTTTTAGATTAAATTTCAAAATTTTAAGTTGGGAAATCTTTGGTACTGGTATACCACTATTCACAATTTCGATTACGATTTTCAACACAGTCACCTCTATGTGTGCAGCATGGTGTTCGATCACGACCCGATCGGCTATTACGTCTCATGCGAGACATCGACCAAATCACAATTTCAATTACCAATCTAACATAGTCACCGCTATGTGTGCGGCATGACGTCTGATCACGACCCCATCGGCTATGCCGTCTCATGCGATACATCAACAAAATCATAATTTCAATTTCAATTCCAACACAGTCATCGCCATGTGTGTGGCATGGTGTCCGGGTAGGCCGTCTCATGTGAGACACCACCCTTTTCTATCAATCACCCCGTTTTATATTTTTTGCATATCTCTTAATTTCATTGGCACTAATGGTCACAATTGTATTATTTCTCTTGGCACATTGCCGTGTTTCATATTTCACATTTCACATTACGTGATTCGTATTTCATGTTTCTTATTTCATACAAACCTTTTTACTTTCAACCATCATCATGGACTTTCCAACAACAAGGCATTTCTATTCAAGACATTTAAGCACATATTTGAGCAAATAGGAGTTTTAGGCACATTACGATTTCTTACACAAGCTTTCATTAGCTTTCCTTTGAAACACAACTAGAGGTCAAGGAATTTAGATATGCAAGCCCTACTTCTAACACATTCCCAAATAGTAGTACAACATAATAAGAGCATTTGAATTACATATTGATCACGGATGTCTTTTAACACCAGCTTATTCGGGTAATCGATTCACAATAAGCAACTCGGGACTTACATGGATATTGTGGGGTTAAATTTTAAGAGAAGAGTTTAGCCAACATACCTTACTTGAGCTTCCTTAACTCTAAATATTCCGGAAATCTTAGCAACTTCAATCTATTTTATAAAAGTAGCAAATTGAACCAAAATTAGGAAGATGATCATGGTTCTAGCTCATTTGAGAATTTTATCAAGAACTAGGTATACAATAAGGTTTCATGGTCCTTTTATGGTGGATTCCTTCATCCCACAACCCATTATTTACTAATTTAGCTCAACAATCTCCCTACATCCCTTGATCAATCATTCAGGCAAAATAATCCACTCCCATACCCATGAAGTATCTTACTACTTGCCTATTTCTAGTTAAATTTCTAAATTAAGACATGGCGTGTTGAATCTTACCTCTAGGATGAAGACCTAGTGTGCTTCCCTTATTAAATTTTCCAAGATTTTGAGTAAGAATTGGGGAATAATTTATTGGGGAACTTTCTCCCTCTCTAGAGCCTTTTCTCTCTCTCCAAATATCAAGTTCTCCCTTCAGAAATGGTCCATAGGGTCTAAATAACGAAATGGGGTCGGGTTATAAAAACCCAAAATGAAGCTCCGAAATGGGATCTGCGGTCCACGAAATGACCCTCCAGAACTGGGATGGTCTACCCCACTCTGCGGTCATTATGCGGTCCGCAGACCTGTTTTGCAGTCATAATGCGCCGCAGAACCTCCCTCCACAAACTTTTCAAGCTGGCTCTACGATCAGTGTGCGGAACATGAAATCGTTTTGCGGTCACATAATGGGCCGCGAAATGAGATCCAAAAATTGTCAAAATGACTGCCTCACTCCACGGCCATGTTGCGGCCTGCAGAGTGATTATGTGGCCGTATAATAGGCTGCAAAAATCCCTAATTCTGCCAAATATATTCCTCCAACTATCCTTAACACATACGCCTACCTCGGCACCACTAAACCTCAGGTGTTTTTAGGAAAACTTTTACGGGGCCTTACAGCAAGAACCCTGCTAGGCTCCGAAAAATCCAGTCTCGCAAACTGATTGATTAGCAATGCCTGAACATCCATGGCTAGTGGTTTTTCTGCTGTCGCAAAATATGCTAAATTAACCATACTCTGAGTCTTTGTAATCAAGGCACACACCACCATATTGGCCTTCTCGGGATGATACAAAATGGGGATCTCATAGTCTTTCAGCAACTTTAACCATCTTCGCTGCTCCAATTTAAGTTTCTTCCTCTTGAACAGATATTGGAGGCTCCGATGGTCGGTATAGACCTCACATCGAATACCGTATTGTTTTTTCCTCCAAATCATCAATGCGTGAACAATAGATACCAATTCTAAGTCATGCACATGGTAATTCTTCTCATGAACCTTCAACTGTCGAGACGCGTAAGCAATCACCCTACCATCTTGCATCAACACCACGCCAAGCCCAATACGTGATGTATCACAATACAAAGTGTAATACCCAAAACTTGTAGGCAACACCAGTGCTTGAGCCGTAGTCAATGCAGTCTTGAGCTTCTGAAAATTCACCTCACACTTGTCGGACCATCTGAAAGGAGCACCCTTCTAGGAAAATCTAGTCAAAGGTGCATCAATTAAAGATAATCCCTATACGAAACGATGATAATATCCGGACAAACTAAGGAAGCTCCGGATCTTAGTAACTGAAGATGGTCTGGGCGAACTCTGAACTACCTCAATCTTCTTCGGATCTACCTTAATCCCCTCATTAAACACCATGTGACCCAAAAATGCCATCGAATGAAGTCAAAACTCACACTTGGAGAATTTTGCATATAACTTTTTCTCTCTCATTGTTTGGAGCATGATCCTCAAGTTCTGCACATGGTCCTCCCGGCTGCGAGAATACACCAAAATATCGTCAATGAACAGATGATGAAAGAATCAAGACATGGATGGAACACACTGTTCATTATGTGAATAAATGTTGTTGGGGCATTAGTCAACCCAAATGACATCACTAGAAAATCATACTGACCATACTGAGTCCTGGAAGCAGTCATCGAGAATTTGGATTCACGAATATTCAACTGATGATACCATGACCTCAAATCAATCTTTGAGAACACTCTAGCACCCTGAAGCTGGTCAAATAAGTCATGAATGAGTGGTAGAAATACCGTTTCTTGATTGTAAATTTGTTCACCTACCTATAGTCAATACACATCCTCATAGAGACGTCTTTTGTATTCACAAATATAACTGAAGCACTCCAAGGCGAGACGCTAGGTCGGATGAAACACTTAGCAACCTACTCCTACTCCTGAAGTTGTTCCTTTTACTCTAATTTTGTTGGTGTCATACGATATGGTGGAATAGAAATAGGCTGAGTGCCCGGCACCAAGTCAATACCAAAATCAATCTCCTTATCGAGCATCATGCCCGATAGGTCTACTTGAACATATATGGGAAATATCTCACCACCGGAACTGACTCAATAATAGGAGTATTAGCATTGACATCCCGCACATAGGCTAGATATGCTCCACGAATAACTCACGTGTAATTAATCACAATCCACCAGGCGTAGTCACAAGCACAATATCTCAATTCCCCTGGTGTGGTCGCGGGCTATCAGTCTAGATCATATCACACAGAAAAACATATATATAAGATTACATATACATGACCAATGAATATCAAATATCATACCCCTAGACTGATATAAATGACATGGCATGGTGTATGTAGGTGCAAAGTGTGCTATGATAACTCAAATTAGCAATTCCATCACAAAAACAGCAATTATCAAGTTAAATCATAAGGCTGGCCTCTATGTAAAATCAAATATGGCTCAATTAGGTCACAACGTGGTACAAATATGAGAAACATCACAACATATATCTTGACAATCTATTCAAGGAATTTCATTACCTAAGCACTACTCCGAGCATGGATAAACACCCCGGTGGATGCACATGGGCTCAGCCACGCACATGTGCACCACCCATAACACGTAGATATCACAAATAACTCAGGCAACTAGTGCCTCAATCATGTTTTGGTAAGATACTTAGCTCAACAAGCAAAATCATTCCTGTAACAAGCTCATCCTGCGTGAATCAACCTCCGGATGACACGAATCTAGCCAAATTAACTTAATATAATCAATAAAAGCTATAGGAATTACTTCCAAATAATAAAGCTAAGATCTTAACCAAAATAAAAAGTCAACCTAAAAAGTCAACCCCAGGCTCGTACCTCGGAACCCGAACAAACTCACAGATTCCAAATACCCATTCAATTAAGAGTCCAACTATACCAAATTCATCAAATTCCAATCTCAAATAACATAGTCCGAAAACCCCCAAATCCCAACTTAAATTCATGCATATTAGGTATATTAATCAATGGAGCATCAATATCTATCATCAAAAGTGATTAAATTTCAATTAGCTCTTCAATTAGGAAAAGCACTCTAGAGATCACCTTGTACCGAGCTCCGCAAAAACAAAAATGAGAAAAAAACTCAAACCCTCCATATTACAGAGCCTACCAGCAAAATTGCATCTATGATCCATAACAACGCACCTACGATATCGTATTTGCGGCCAAAATCACACACATGTGAACTCCACTTATATCCAGACCTACCTCTTCTGCAGACATACTCCCAAACCTGTGGAGCCCTTCTGCATCTACGGCCCATGCTTCTTCATCCAAACTCCGCTTATGTGGACCCCTCCCCGTAGAAGCGCATCCGCTTCTCCGAAATTCTACGAACCTCCCATGGCAAAGCAAACCCTGCAGTTGCGCAACAAAAGTTGAACTTTTGTATCTGCATCTGCGGCCAATCCCACTGCAGGTGCGAAAGCGCCAGAAGTCAAAAGCTTCAGCAATAACACCATGTCCCAAAATGGCCGAGCTCTATCTAAAACACCCCCGATGCCCCCGGGAACCCGTCCAAATGTACAAATCAATACTAAACCATAACAAGAACCTTCTTGAGGCCTCAAATAAAATAAAAGAACATCAAAAGTTCAAATCACACCTTAATTTAAGCCTAATGAACTGATGGACTTTCATATTTTAAAACGCATGGCAAACCATATCAAATCAACTCTGAAGTACCTAAAATTTTACATGCAGGTCCCAAATGACACAACAGACCTATCCCAACCAGATATCATCAAATTCAACTCTCGATCAAACCTATTAACCTTCCAAACATTCCATTTTCCGACTTTATCCAAACGACACCAAATCAACCTACTGACCTCCAAATCAACATCCGAACATAGGACCGAGTCAAAAATTACCATACGAAGCTATTGGAACCATCAAAACCCCATTCCAGAGTTATTTACCCAAAGGTAAAACTCTGGTAAACTCTTTCAACTTAAGCTTCCAACCTTGGGACTAAGTGTTCCATTTCACTGCAAAACATCACCGAAGCCAAACCAACCACCTAGCATGTCACGAAACCTAAACAACACATACCTAAAGCCCCAAATAGGGGAACCTGTGCTAAATTACTCAAAATGACAGGCTAGGTGATTATATTCTCTACCTCTTAAACAAGCATTCATCCTCGAACGAGTCAAGCATCATACCCGGAGTCTCAAAAAGGTGAGGATATCTGTTATGCCTCTCCTGCTCAGTCTCTTAAGTAGCCTCCTACACTAGCTGACCTCTCTAATACACCTTCACTGGCGCTATATATTGTTTGACCTCAACTTACAAACCTGTCGATCCAAAACAGCCACCAGCTCCAAATCGTAAGTCAAATCCCTATTGAACTACGCCGTAGTGAAGTCCAAAATATGTGACGCATCACCATAATACTTCCGGAGTATCAAAACATGAAATATTGAGTGAACCCCTCATAGATTAGGTGTCAAGGCAAGTGTGTAGGTCACCTCTCCCTCTCTCTCAAGAACCTCCAAAGAACCAATATACCCAGGGCTCAACTTATCCTTATTCCCAGACATCATCATACCCTTCATGGGTGAAACTCTAAGAAGAACCTTCTCCCACACCATATATAAAACATTACGAGCCTTCATGTCATCATAACTCTTCTTCCTGTATTTAGCTATACGAAGCCACTACTAAATCAACTTTACCTTGTCCGAAGCATCAAGGATCAGGTCAATTCCTTACAGCCTAGCCTCCCCAGGCTCAAACCAACTAACCAGAGAACGACATCGCCTCCTATATTAGGCCTCATAAGCAGCTATCTCGATACTCGACCGATAGTTGTTATAGTAGGTGAACTCTATTAACGGATGAAACGGATCCCATGAACCTCCAAAATTAATGACACAAGCATGTAACATGTCCTCCAAGGTTCCAAGTCTAATCCAAGGTGGTTTTACCTAAACCTATCCTCAAAAGTTAGCCTAAGTGAAGAAAAGAGTCTCTATGGTGTTGTGATGCCATTAAGGGTGCTTGTAAGCCAAGGGAAGCTTTGGTTAGAGTTTGTTCTTATTATTTATGTAGAACACTGTATTGCTTGGGCTTAAGTTTATATGTGTTGGTTAAGTTATTCGGGTGAAGAATTACAAGATAGAATTTGAAGTTGTATAAGAAGTTGTTGTCTCTTATTGGACTATTTTGGAGTTGTGTATATGACTTCATATGGCTGGAAATCACAGGGAATTGCTTGGTTATAATGTTCGTATTGTTTTTATGCTGGTAAATATTTTTAGTAAGTTGACGATGTTATAAATAGTAGAATAAGCAACTACACAATACCTATAAGTGTGGACTTGGGGAAAGAAAGGAAAACAAGGGAGATGCTACCCGTTTTAATAATAAATAAGCTTGTCGTTCGTTGTACGATAGCTGCATCGTTCGTAGATTAACGATAGTTTATTATCGTTGTTGTATTAAAGTGCGATGAGAAAATTTCAACATGGTCATTGGTTATATTGTGCTAAGGCATGTTAAGGTTATCTCTTCTTTCCTTTTGGCATGATCAATGTGATACAAACGAAACGAGCAAACTTGCAACTTTCACAAACGACTCTATTCTTAGAAGTAATAGGATGCCTATGTTATTGATTCCCCCTGTGTCCTGTTATTATATCGTCTATTCATGGGTCTTAGAAAATATGGAAGTTGCTAAATTTTATTTCACGATATTAAATGAAGGCGTATTTATCTTATGACATTTCAAGAGATCTTATTGACTTACTTTATTATGTATTGCATTCATATATACATGTACATTGAACCATATCCAGATGGTATTATATACACGTATATTATATCTATATGTGGTATGGGAAAAGGTTACGGTGTTATATATTCACCAGCCACCTGATCAACTAGCATACGTTTATGATTTCTCCCACTGAGGCCGAGATGATACGATGGGATGCCTTAGAGTCTTGATGATGTTATGTATGCATATACCTATAAATAATATGACATTTATTCCTATATACATGACACTATGAAGATTTAATGATTACTGAGCTTTTCAGAATTACAAATTGAGTCCTTTACTCCATGTTACTTTCATGTCTTTTACATACTTCTTTTCGTGCCTTATATACTCAGTACTTTATTAGTACTAAAGTCCCTTTTGCCTGGGGATGCTGTCTTTCATGCCTGTAAGTCCCAATAGACAGGTTGACAGTCCTTGTAGTAGGCTATCTGCTCAGTGGAAGGTGTTGGTGCACTCCACTTGCTCCGAAGTTGCCTATTTGGTCAGTATGGTATTGGCATGTATTGATTGGTATGGCAGGGCCCTGTCCCAACCATTATGATTTTTATGTACTCTTAGAGGCTTGTAGACAGATGCCATGTATATAGGTACTTATATGGCCTTGTCGGCCTATGTTTTGTGTGTACAAATGATCATGTCGTCCTTATAGGCCCTTATGTCACATGTATAAGTTTCTATATCATGCCGGATCGTCCTATGTTGACTATTCCTTTATGTATTATTCTGGTTATGTCATGACGTCCCTTATGTCCTATTTACCGATGATGGTGTGATAAGAAAGATATGTTACGCTGGTACTCGGTTGAGTAAGACACAGGGTGCCCTTCGCGGCTCTCCGATTTGGGTTGTGACAATAAGGCCTTCTAAGGAGCCATCTAAATACTCGATATGTAGCTGTTGTTGTAGGCGAACTCTGCAAGCAGTAGAAACTGACCCCATGAACCCCCAGAGTCCATAACACATGCACATACCATATCCTCCTAGATCAGAATGTTGCGCTCGGTCTGCTCGTCTGTCTGGAGTTTGAAATGTTCTACTTAACACAACTTGTGTGCCTAACTCACGTTGCATAGCTCCCCAAAAATACAATGTGAAGAGCATGCCTCGATCGAAGATCATGTACACCGGCATACCATGGAGACAAACAATCTCACGGATATAGATCTGAGCCAGTTGCTATGAAGAATATGTAGTCACAACCGGAATGAAGTGTGCAGACTTGGTCAGTATATCCATAATAACTCACACTCCATCAAATTTCTTCAAAGTTTTTGGGAGCCCAACAACGATATCCATGGTAATACAATCCCACAAGTATGCAATTATCACAAGTAATTCATGATTTGAGTCATAAACTACCCGGACATGGCATAATTAGTAGTTACACACGGACTCTCATCACCTCGTGCGTACGTAGCCCCAACAATTAGCAACAATTATAAATTTAAATCACCTATGAGGTAAATTCCCTCTTACAAGGATAGACAAGAGACTTACCTTGCTCCAAAGTTCCATAACCGGCTTCAACGACACTATAACACCTCAAACCGATACTTCTCGATCCAAAACTATGCAAATAATGTGCAAACCAATCAAAATATATACTCCAATTCTTAAAATTTAATAATTTAGAAAAATTCTCAACTCCGCTCGAAAAGTTGGTAGTGGGCCCCACGTCTCGGAACACGATGAAACTCACAAAATCCGACAACCCATTCAATTACAAGTTCAACCATACTAATTTCACAAAATCCGACAACCCATTGCCACCTCCTTTTTTTAGAATTTTGAGGGTCCTCCTCAAAATTCTGCCCAGTTTAAATGCATACTTCTGACAATACTTTTTGTTTGTTCCATACACGACGAAGTCGATTGAACTTGCAATCTTGCCCCTAGTTTCTGACCATTGGAAAATGTAGATTTTATTAAGATGCGACCGAACCCACGGGGATGCCTATGTATCCCCTCTTAGACGAGAATTAGGTCAAGCGTAGTTCAGCTACATCAAGTGAAGAAGTGCGAACAATCCTAAACATAGTATCTTTTGACTGCGTCTGAGTTGATCGGTGTTGGCCAAATCTCTCCGTCCATTTCTGCAAGTATAAGTGCTCCTCCTGTCAGTACCCGATGAACCATATAGGGACCCGACCAATTGGGTGAAAACTTCCCCTTGGCTTCATCTTGATGTGGGAAGATTCTTTTTAGCACCAATTGCCCCAGTGTAAATTGTCTCGATCTGACCCTTTTGTTGAAGGCTCTTGCCATCCTGTTCTGATAGAGTTGATCGTGACACACCGCATTCATTTTTTTACCATCAATGAGAGCTAGTTGTTTGTAGCGTATCTGTATCCATTCTGCATTGCTGAGCTCGGCCTCTTGTATAATTCTTAAAGAAGTGATTTCTACCTTGGCAGGAATAACCGGTTTAGTACCGTAAACCAATAGGTAGGGAGGTTCCCCAGTTGATATGCGAACCATGGTACGATACCCGAGCAGAGCAAATGGCAGCTTCTCGTGCCATTTCTTGCAATTATCTACAATTTTCCTTAGTAACTTCTTGATGTTTTTGTTGGCGGCTTCTACAACTTTGTTCATTTACACCCTGTATGCTGTAGAATTCTTATGCTCTATCTTGAAATTTCCACACATGGCCTTCATTAGATCACTGTTGAGATTGGTGGTATTGTCGGTGATGATTGACTCTGGCACTCCGGACCAACAAATGATGTGATCCCGTTGTAAGATGTGGCTTCGACCCATTTTGTGAAATAGTCTACGGCCACTAGAATGAACCTATGCCCATTTAAAGCAGCGGGTTCGATTGGACCGATGACATCCATGTCCCAAGCGGAGAAAGGCCAGGGTGCACTTGTTGCATTGAGTTCATTGGGTGGCACTCATATCATATCAGCATGTATCTGGCATTGGTGATATTTCTGAACATATTTGATGCAGTCTGTTTTCATAGTCATCTAGAAATACCTAGATTTTAGTATTTTCTTGGCTAAGACAAAGCCATTCATGTGCGGTCCGCAAGTTTCGGCATGTATTTCCTCGAGCAATCTGGATGCTTCCTTGGCATCGACATACTGTAGTAACCCCCAGTTATGAGTTCTTCTATATAGAATTCCCCCGCTTTGAAAGAAATGGCTAGATAATCATCGAAGCGTGCACTTTTGAGTATAGGTAGAGTGCTCTGGATATTCTCCTTTTGCTAAATATTCCTTGATGTCGTGGAACCACGGATTTCCATTGCTCTCTTCTTCAACATAAGCACAACAAGCTAGCTGTTTATGAATTCCTATTCGGACAGGATCGATGAAGTTCTTGTGTGGGTGTTGTATCATGGAAGATAGAGTGGCCAATGCATCTGCGAATGCATTTTGAATTCACGGAACATGTTTGAATTCTATCTCTGTGAACCTTTTGATCAACTTTTGTGTACAGTGGAAATATGACAATATTTTGGTGTACCTTGTAGCCCATTCTCCTAAAACCTGATGCACCAACAGATCAGAATCGTCAATTACCAACAGCTCCTGAACATTCATGTCAATGGCCAACATGAGTCCTAAGATGCAAGCCTCATATTCTGCCATATTGTTGGTGCATGGAAACCTGAGTTTTGCAGATACCAGATAGTGTTGGCTGGTTTCTGATACCAAAACAGCTCTGATACCTACTCGTTTTAAGTTTGCTGCTCCGTCGAAGAACACTCTCCAACCATCATATGCTTCAGTGATATCTTCTCCCACGAACGACACCTTCTCGTCAGGAAAATACATTTTCAATGGTTCATATTCTCCATCTACGGGATTTTCTACCAGATGATCTGCCAATGCTTGTCCTTTGACCGCCTTCTGAGTTACATAGACGATGTAAAACTAGCTCAGCAATATTTTCCACTTTGGTAACTTACCCGTAGGCATGGGCTTCTGAAATATATATTTCATAGATCCATCCTCGATATGATATATGTAGTATATGCACATAAATAATGCCTTAACTTCTGAGCTATCCATGTCAAAGCATAGGAGGTGCGTTCTAGCAAAGAGTACCGGGATTCGTAGGGTGTGATTTTCTTGCTCAGATATTATATTTCCTGCTCCTTTCTTCTAGTTTCATCATGTTACCCCAAAACGCAACTGAAAGCTCCATCCAGTACAGACAAATAAAGCAGCAGTGGTCTTCCTGGCTCTGTTGGGACCAGAACAGGCGGTTTGGATAAATACTCATTGATTTTGTCAAAGGCTTTCTGGAATTCTTCAGTCCAACTTGTTGCAGCATCATTCCTCAGCATTTTGAAGATCGGCTCACATATCATTGTTCATTGTGCTATGAAGCAACTGGTGTACTTAAGATGCCCTAAAAAGCTCATCATATCTTTCTTATTCTTCGGAGGTGGCAACTCTTGGATTGCTTTGACTTTTACTGGGTCTAACTCAATCCCTCTGCGACTGACGATTAATCCTAACAATTTTATGGAGGGGACTCCGTAAGCACACTTTACAGGATTCAGTTTCAGATTATACCTTCGAAGCTGATCGAAGAATTTCCTCAGATCCGCTATGTGATCTGTACTCCTTTTGAATTGATGATAACATCATCAACGTATACTTCTATCTCTTTGTGTATCATGTTGTGGAAAATAGTTGTCATGGCTCTCATGTAGGTGTCTCTGGCGTTCTTCATACCAAATGGCATCATTTTATAACAATATACTCCCCATGGCGTGATGAAGGCTGTCTTTTCAGCATCCTTCTCATCCATCTAGATCTGATGGTACCCCGCGAAGTAATCAACAATGTATTGGAGTTCATTTTTGGCACATTTGTCGATCAATATGTGTATATTAGGCAATGGGAAACCATCTTTGGGACTTGCCCTGTTTAGATCTTGGTAGTCAACAAATACTCTAACTTTCCTATCTTTCTTCGGAACTGGCACAATGTTGGCCAACCAAGTCGGGTAC
>AWOL01S0010947.1:0-55242 GCA_000715115.1 Nicotiana otophora | reverse complement strand
AGCGATTGTGAGGTATGCCCGAGTGGCAAGAGTGATTGTGAGGTATGCCCGAGTGGCACGAGTGACTGTGAGGTTTGCCCGAGGGGCTGTATATGAGTGATGTTTTTCCCGAGAGGCTGTTTATGATTTCATCATTGTTTCTCACCTTTGCATTGAGCCTTTGTTTGAAAAACTGTTGGAAAAATGTCTTTAAATGATTTTTACTGGAACTGGGTTTAAACTAGATAATTTGATTCAAATCCTGATTTTTAAAAGCATGTGGTATTTTACTGAGATTTCCTGATATGAACGTTATATGCTTTATTGCTTGTCACTACTAATCAGTGTTTATTTATTGTTGTTACTTACTGAGTTGGCGTGCTCACGTTACTCCCTGCACCTTGTGTGCACATTCAGGTGTAGCTAGACATGGTAATGGTTATTGAGTGTTCTGGTTGCAGATTTTCTTGGAGATAGCAAGGTAGCTGTTTGGCGATCGCAGCCCCTGCTCTTCTCCCTCTTATCTTCCTCTAGTTGTATTTAGCTATTTTTCCGGGCTGAGTTAGCCTTGATATTGTTAGACAGATTATAGTATATGCTTATGACTAGTGACACCCCGATGTCAGGCTTTTCTTTTCCGCACTTCTGTTATTTTTTAATTGGAACTCTTTAAATGGAGGTTTTATGTTAAATAACCTTGAAATTATCTTTGAAATGAAAATATCGGTTTGTTTTGGAATTGAGTCAGCTTGCCTAGCTCCACGACAGGCGCCATCACGATAGAGGTTAGTTTGGGCCGTGACAGATTGGTATCAGAGCCTAGGTTACATAGGTCTCACGAGTCATGAGCGGGTTTAGGAGAGTCTTGAAGATCGGTACAGAGACGTCTGTACTTATCTTTTGGAGGCTACAGAACCTTTAGGGAACTCCACATTCTTGAATTCTTGTCGTGCAAATCTGTTGATTCTAGTACCTAAACATCTGTTATTTCATTCTCTCACAGATGGTGAGGACTCGTGCTACTGGTCAGGAGGGCCAGCTACCAGTACCACCAACCAGGGCCGCGAGAGGTCGAGGCCGCGGTAGAGGCTGTGGTAGGGGTAGAGGTGCAGCCCGTACAGCAGTTGGGGCAGTACCTACAGATCCACCAGTTGTCCCAGATCAGGACCAATATCCAGTTGTTGATGCACCAGCTCAGGCACCACATGTGCCTATCGTGATTCTAGGCCTTCAGGAGGCCCTAGCTCAGATTCTAACAGTGTGTACTGGCCTTGCTCAGGCGGTCTCTATTTCGACGGCCGCAGCCATTTATCAGGCCAGGGGAGGCACTCAGACTCCCGTCGCTCGCACACCCGAGCAGGTTATTCAGGGACTTCAGACACCGGAGGCACCACCAGCCCAGCCCGTTACTGTTGCTCAGGATTATGTGGTTCCTGCTATGCCTGAGGATGATCAGCGTAGGTTGGAGAGGTTTGGGAGACTTCATCCACCACCTATCAGTGGTACAGAGAGAGAGGATGCTCAGGACTTTTTCGACAAGTGTCAGAGGATACACCGTACTGCTGGTATTTTGGAGACATCTGGGGTCTCATTCACTACATTTCAGTTTTCTGGGGCTGCACTCAGATGGTGGGAGACATACGAGAGGCGTAGGCCTGTTGGTGCAGCATCCCTTACTTGGCAGGAGTTCTCCCTGGTTCTTTTTGGAGAAGTTCGTGCCTCGATCCCGTAGAGAGGAGCTGCATAGATAGTTTGAGCGGCTCTGCCAGGGTGATATGTCTGTGACACAGTATGAGATGCGATTCTCCGAGTTGGCCCGTCATGCTATCTGGTTGGTTCCCACGGACAGAGAGAGGATCATGAGGTTTATTGATGGCCTTACTTATCAATTATAGTTGCTCATGACCAGGGAGTAGGTTTCAGGTGCTACCTTTGATGAGGTTGTTGACATTGCTCGGAAGATTGAGATGGTTCGTGGTCAGGAGAGGGTTGAGCGGGAGGCCAAGAGGCCTCGTGGTCAGGGTGGATTCAGCGGTGCTCCTTTTGGGGGTCAGTTCCATCACGGTAGAGGTCATCATTTCATACAGGCTCAGTCAACCCGGCCATTTCATCGGGGTGCATCATCTGGCCATGGTTCTCACAGTTCTCATCAGGGCCACTCATCACTTAGTGCCCTTCCAGTTCAGAGTTCGTCCCGTGCTCCACCTGTTCAGGGGTCTTCCGAGCCAGGTTCTTCTACCAGTCATCCCGGTGCTAGGGGTTCCCTTCAGTTTCCGCCGTCAGCACCAGGAAGTTGTTTTGAGTGTGGGGAGCTTGGGCATATGTGGAGGTAGTGTCCTCGTCGTCATGGAGGTCTATCTCAGCAGAGGAGTCAGCCTCCGACTACAGCACCAGCTACCTCACCACCCGCCCAGTCAGCTCGGGGTGGAGGTCAGTCAGCTAGGGGTTGCCCTAGGGGGGAGACAGATTAGGGGGTGGTCAGGCCCATTTCTATGCTCTCCCTGCCAGACCAGATTCTATTGCTTCAGATGCTATGATTACAGGTATTGTCTTAGTTTGCCTCAGATATGCCTCAGTATTATTTGACCCTGGTTCCACGTATTCATATGTTTTCTCGTATTTCGCCCATTTTCTGGATATGCCCCATGAGTCCTTAGTTTCATCTGTACATGTATCTACCCCTGTGGGCGATACTATTATTGTGGACCGCGTATATCGGTCATGTGTGGTGACTATTAGGGGTCTGGAGACCCGAGTAGATCTATTATTGCTCAGCATGGTTGACTTTGATGTGATATTGGGTATGGATAGGTTATCTCCATGTCATGCTGTTCTAGATTGTCACACTAAGACGGTGACGTTGGCTATGCCGGGAATTTCGAGGGTTGAGTGGAGCGGTTCTGTAGATTATGTACCAAGTAGGGTGATTTCATATTTGAAGGCTCAGCGCATGGTTGAGAAGGGTTGCCTATCTTATTTGGCTTTTGTGAGGGATGTTAGTGCAGAGACTCCTGTCATTTATTCTGTTCTGGTGGTACATGATTTTCCGGATGTGTTTCCTGCAGACCTACCGGGCATGCCGCCTGACAGGGATATTGACTTTAGTATTAATTTGGTGCCGGGCATTCAGCCCATTGCTATTCCACCATATCGTATGGCACCGGCGGAGTTGAAGGAATTGAAAGAATAGCTTCAAGAACTCCTTGATAAGGGGTTTATTCGGCCTAGTGTGTCACCTTGGGGTGCACCGGTTCTATTTGTGAAGAAGAAGGATGGTTCCATAAGAATGTGTATTAATTACAGGCAGTTGAACAAGGTCACAGTCAAGAATAAGTATCCTTTGCCTCGCATTGATGATTTATTTGACTAGCTTCAGGGAGCGAGGGTGTTCTCTAAGATTGACTTGAGGTCTGGTTATCACCAGCTGAAGATTCGGGATTCATATATTCTTAAAACAGCTTTTAGAACCCGATATGGCCATTATGAGTTCTTGGTGATGTCTTTTGGGCTGACCAATGCCCCAGCAGCGTTCATGCATTTGATGAACAGTGTATTTCAGCCCTATTTGGACTCATTCATTGTTGTATTTATTGATGACATCCTGGTATACTCCTGTAGCTAGGAGGAGCATGCTCAACATTTAAAGATTGTATTACAGAGATTGAGGGAGGAGAAGCTTTATGCAAAGTTCTCCAAATGCGAGTTTTGGCTCAGTTCAGTAGCATTCTTAGGGCACGTGGTGTCCAGTGAGGTTATTCAGGTGGATCCGAAGAAGATAGAGGCGGTGCAGAGTTATCCCAGACCGTCCTCAGCCACGGAGATTAGAAGCTTTCTTGGTTTGGCGGGTTACTACTGCCGCTTTGTGAAGGGATTTTCATCTATTGCATCGCCCTTGACCAAATTGACCCAAAAGGGGGCTCTATTCAGGTGGTCGGATGAATGTGAGGAGAGCTTTCAGAAGCTCAAGACTGCTTTGACCACAGCTCCAGTGTTAGTTCTGCCATCAGCTTTAGGTTCTTACACCGTGTATTGTGATGCCTCAAGGATAGGCATTGGTTGTGTTTTGATGCAGGAGGGTAGGGTGATTGCCTATGCCTCGCGCCAGTTTAAGACCCCTGAGAAGAACTATCCTATCCATGATCTTGAGTTAGCAGCCATTGTTCACGCCTTGAAGATTTGGCGTCATTATTTGTATGGGGTTCATTGTGAGATCTATACTGATCATCGGAGTCTACAGTATCTGTTAAAGCAGAAGGATCTTAATTTACGTCAGTGGAGATGGTTGGAGCTTCTTAAGGACTATGATATCACTATTTTGCACCATCCGGGGAAGGCCAATGTGGTGGCCGATGCTTTGAGTCGCCGGGAAAAGAGTTTGGGGAGTTTAGCATATCTTCCAGCAGTAGAGAGACCTTTGCCATTAGATGTTCAGACCTTAGCAGGCCAGCTTGTCAAATTGGATATTTTGGAGCCTAGTCGGGTATTGCTTGTGTGGTCTCTAGGTCTTCTCTTTATGACCGTATCAGGGAGTGTCAGTATGATAACCCTCAGTTGCTCGTTCTTCAGGACAGGGTTCGGAGAGGTGATGCTAGGGATATGACTATTGGTGATGAAGGGGTGCTGAGAATGCAGGGCTGGATATATGTGCCTAATGTAGATGGGCTTCGAGAGCTGATTCTTGAGGAGGCCCACAGCTCGCGGTATTCCATCCATCCGGGTGCCGCACAAATGTACCAGGATTTGAGGCAGCACTATTGGTGGAGGCGAATGAAGAAGGATATAGTTTGGTTTGTGGCTCGGTGTCTAAAATGTCAACAGGTTAAGTATGAGCATCAGAGACCGGGTGGCTTGCTTCAGAGGATAGAGATCCCAGAGTGGAAGTGGGAGCAGATCACTATGGACTTTGTAGTTGGGCTCCCACGGACATCAAGGAAGTTCGACGCTAAATGGGTTATTGTGGATCGGCTGACCAAGTCTGTGCACTTCATTCTAGTTGGTACTACTTACTTTTCAGAGCGGTTGGCTGAAATTTACATCCGAGAGATCGTTCGCTTGCATGGTGTCCCAGTTTCCATCATTTCAGATAGGGGTACTCAGTTCACATCGCAGCTTTGGAGGGTCGTGCAGCGAGATTTGGGTACTCAGGTTGGGTTAAGCACAGCTTTTCACCCTCAGACGGACGGGCAGTCCGAGCGCACTATTCAAATATTGGAGGACATGTTGCGTGCTTGTGTCATTGACTTTGGGGGGTTCATGGGACCAGTTTCTGCCACTCGCGGAGTTTGCATAAAACAACAGTTATCAGTCGAGTATTCAAATGGATCCGTACGAGGCTTTGTATGGGAGGAGGTGTAGATCTCCGGTCGGATGGTTTGAGCGGGGTGAGACTAGGCTCTTAGGTACAGACTTGGTCCAGGACGCCTTAGATAAGGTGAAATTAATTCAGGAGCGTCTTCGCACGGCGCAGTCCAGGCAGAAGAGCTACGCAGATAGGAAGGTCCGTGATGTGTCTTTTATGGTTGGGGAGAAGGTTTTGTTGAAGGTATCACCTGTGAAGGGTGTTATGAGGTTTGGTAAGAGGGGCAAGTTGAGCCCCCGGTTTATTGGGCTTATTGAGGTGCTTCAGAAGATAGGAGAGGTGGCTTATAAGCTTGCCTTGCCACCCAGCTTGTCGAGTGGGCATCCAGTGTTTCATGTTTCCATGCTCCGAAAGTATATTGGATATCCGTCCCATGTTTTGGATTTCAGCACGGTTCAGTTGGAGGGTGATATGACTTATGATGTGAAGCCGGTGGTTATTTTAGATCGGCAGGTTCGAAGGTTGAGGTTAAAGGATATAGCTTCAGTGAAGGTGCAATGGAGATGTCAGCCTGTGGAGGAAGCCACCTGGGAGACCGAGCGGGAGATGCGGAGCAGATATCCACGCCTATTCGAGACTCCAGGTATGTTTCTAGACCCGTTCGAGGACGAAGGGATATTTAAGAGGGGGAGGATGTAACGACCCGGCCAGTCGTTTCGAGAGTTATAACCCCGTTTTCCCCATTCCTACTTCTTTTTGTGTTATTCAGCTATATTATGTTATATCGGATTAGTTGGTTCGAGTCCAGAAGGAATTCGGAGTGAAATGAGACACTTAGTCTCATTATTGAAAGTTTTAAGTTAGAAAAGTGGACAGGATTTGGACCTATGTGTAAACGACCCCAGATTTGAATTTTGATGATTCCAATAGCTCCGTATGGTTATTTTGGGCTTAGGAGTGTGTCCGGAATATTATTTGGAAGTCTGTAGAGGAATTAGGCTTGAAATGCCGAAAGTTTTATTTTTGAGAAGTTTGACCGGGGGGGTTGACTTTTTGACATCGGGGTCGAAATCCGATTCTGAAAATTGGAATACCTCTGTTATGTAATTTAGGACTTATGTCCAAAATTTGAGGTCAATCGGACGTGATTTGATAGGTTCCGGAGTTGTTTGTAGAAATTAGAAATTTCAAAGTCCATTAGGCTTGAATTGGGGCGTAATGCATGGTTGTAGCATTGTTTGAGGTGATTTGAGGATTCAACTAAGTTTGTATGATGTTTTAGGACTTTTTGGTATATTTAGTTGAGGTCCCGATGGCCTCGGGTGAGTTTTGGATGGTTAACGGATCAAAAATTAAACTACAATAGCTGCTGCAATTTCCTTATGTTGGAAATTACTTCTGCCAGAAATCGAGCCATGATCGAGCCCAGGGTTTAGGGCCACAATCGAAGCCATAATCGAGCCCAGAGTCGAGGGCCACGATCGAAGCCATGATCGAGCCCAGAGTCGAGGGCCATGATCGAAGCCATGATCGAGCCCAGGTTCGAGGGTCACGGTCGAAGGCCAGGTCGAAGACATGATCGAAGGCCTGGGATCGAGAACCAGGATCGAGGGCCAGGATAGAGGACCAGAATCGAGGACCTCGATCGAAGGCCAAGATCGAGGCAGAATCGAGGTTGTCTGGGCAGAATTATAAAAACAGGGACTTCGTCCCATTTGCCATTTTTGACAAATTGGAGCTTGATGAGAGGCGATGTTTTATATATTTTCAAGGAAAACTTGAGGTAAGTCCCTTGTGATCATTTCTACTCCATAATATTGAATTATCATCGAATAATCCGACTAGATTACATGATTTTGAGGTGTAAATCGGAGATTGGAATTTAGAAATTTGGAAATAAGATTTGTAGATTTGAGGGTCGAGTTGAGGTCGGATTTTGGTAAAATTGGTATGGGTAGACTCGTGGTTGAATGGGCTTTCGGATTTTGTAACTTTTGTCGGGTTCCGAGATGTGGGCCACACAGGCAAAGTTTGAGTTAAATATCGGATTTTTATGAAACATTAGTATTACTTTTATGGAATTAATTCCAATAAGTTTTATTGATTGAAACAAATTATCTGTGACTAGATTCGAGGCATTCGGAGGCCGATTTGCGAGGCAAAGGCATAGTAGAGTACAAAGTTTCACGTTTTGAGGTAAGTAACGATTGTAAATCTAGTCCTGAGGGTATGAAACCCCGGATTTCGTATCATTCTACTATTTTGAAGTGACGCACATGCTAGGTGACGGGCGTGTGGGCGTGCACTGTTGGGGATTTGTGACTTGGTCCGTCCCGTAGCAACTGTAAATTAGCATACTTTGTTGAAACCATATAATACTTATATGTTTTAGAAAGCATTTCTGTAAATTGGGCCGAATGCCATATTTGGGCCTTACGCCAAAGCTGTTTGGACCCTTAGGGGCTGTTTCTTACTATCCTCTCCTTGTTTTCGATTGAATATCTATACTCAGTCATGTTTATATTTTTTTACCGCATAACTTAGTTTTATGACTGTATTTTGATGCATATCGATGTTTTGGGCCGAATGCCCTATTTTACTAAAATGCCCGAGTGGCTTGAGAGGTTTATGACTGAGTGAGGCCGAGGGCCTAATTTGTGAGGATGATTCTGGATCGGGGTTGCCCACCTGCAGCATATTTATGATTGAGTGTGGCCGAGGGCCTGAATTGTGAGGATGAGTGTGGATCGGTGTTGCCCGCCTACAACATACATTATTATTTTGGCACGTGAGTTGTCCGTGTAGATTATAGCGCTTGGGCTGAAGGAGCCCCTCCGGAGTCTGCAGAGCAGCTCTCTCCCCAGCCCACAGCATAGTGTGGAGTCTGTACACACCCCCAGTGAGCGCATATACCTACTGAGTGCTAGTGCCGAGTACTGAGAGACTGGGAGGCATGAGCGATTGTGAGGTATGCCCGAGTGGCAAGAGTGATTGTGAGGTATGCCCGAGTGGCACGAGTGACTGTGAGGTTTGCCTGAGGGGCTGTATATGAGTGATGTTTTGCCCGAGGGGCTGTTTATAATTTCATCATTTTTGCTCACCTTTGCATTGAGCCTTTGTTTGAAAAACTGTTGGAAAAATGTCTTTAAATAATTTTTACTGGAACTGGGTTTAAACTAGATAATTTGATTCAAATCCTGATTTTTAAAAGCATGTGGTATTTTACTGAGATTTCCTGATATGAACGTTATATGCTTTATTGCTCGTCATTACTGCTCAGTCTTTATTTATTGTTGTTACTTATTGATTTGGCGTACTCACGTTATTCCCTGCACCTTGTGTGCATATTCAGGTATAGCTGGACACGGTAGCGGTTAATGAGTGTTCTGGTTGCAAATTTTCTTGAATATAGCAAGGTAGCTGTTTGGGGATCGCAGCCCCTGCTCTTCTCCCTCTTATCTTCCTCTAGTTGTATTTAGCTATTTTTCAGGGCTGAGTTAGACTTGATATTGTTAGACAGATTGTAGTATATGCTCATGACTAGTGACACCCCGATGTCGGATTTTTCTCTTCCGCACTTCTACTTTTCTTTAATTGGAACTCTTTAAATGGAGGTTTTATGTTAAATAACCTTGAAATTATCTTTGAAATGAAAATATCGGTTTATTTTGGAATTGAGTCAGCTTGCCTAGCTCCACGATAGGCGCCATCACGACAGAGGCTAGTTTGGGTCGTGACAGAACTTCCCGAAAATTTAATTCCGACCATACAAATAAGTCATAATACATTAAGTGAAGCTACTCAGGGCCTCAAACCGCCGAATGACGCGATAGAGCTTAAAACGATCGGTCGAGCTGTTACATTGTACATCCGGAATCTACTAAGGCCAGTGTCTCTATTTCGTAATCCTCTATTTTGATTCTGGCAAGTATTTTTATTATATTTAATTTCTTATCTTCATTACATACCAGTGCATCATAATTTTCTATGCTCGTTAATTCTTTATTATGTAGGGTTTCTATTGTATCTTCTTCACTTTCTTCAAATTTTTGTTTTCCATTTTCTAATTTTTGTATTCTTTTTTCTAATTCATTTATTCTTATTTCTACTGTCATTACTCTTGAATAAAGGGTAGGATTATTTATCTCTTTATATTGTTCTTCTTTATTTATTTTTATTTCAAATAAAAATAAAACAGTGATTGCTATCTAATCCTTTATTTTTATCAAATTCATGATTACAATCTTCAGATATATTTACTAATGTGTTTGCCTGCATTTCTTCTAAATCTAACTTTTCTATTCATATCTCATTTATTAGTTCTTCCTCCTCTGAGTCTGATGAGTCTATTTGGATTTTTTCTTCTATATCTACGCTTATTATTGAGTATATACTTTTGTTATCCGACATATATTTGTCTACATTTATTAGAGTCTCTTGGAATTCTTCTATTAGTTGTGAATTTCTTGTTTTGCTATTAATCCTTTTTGGGCAAGTATTTTCTAGATGTTCTATGCTTCCACAAGTGAAACATTCTAATTTATTTTTATAATTTCTTTCTGTCCTATATTTTCTAACATGTCTATTTCTATCTCGGTAAGGTTTTTTAGCTAATGATTTTTTAAGATAGTAATTCTTTCTAGTATGTCCTCTATTATATTGAGGCTTATATTTTCTATATTTTTTCTTTTTATATTTATCATTGTCTTAACTTTGGGTTGTGTATACTACATTTTTACAAAAACTCATATCATTTTGTTTTAGTTGTTTTTGTATTTGTATGTGTATACATTTTTCTTGCAATATTCCCATTATATGCTATATTTTGTGTCCCATGGACCATTTTGCATTCGGATTTTGTATTACTCTGTACCTTTTGTACCATCTTTCTTCTATTTCTCTACCTAAAACTCCTGGTAATTTATTAAATATATTTTTACTTAATTCTTGGTCAAAAGCATTTCCACTGATAGTACAATAATAAAAATAATCGTTTAGGAACTTCTTTATGTGAAACCAACTACTTATACTGAGTTGTTCTAATTTTATTAATGCATTTTTCTGTAATATAATTAATCCACTATTTGGATCTTCTCCTGTTATTAAACTATGTATTTTATTTGTAAAATTATAAGGATTTGGTCTCATTGCTATTAAGGCTTGAAATTCTTGTGGGAATTCAGATTTATAAGCTTCACATAGTCCTTTTGTTGATTCTCCTAAGAAAGTTTCCATATATTTATACACTGTTTCTGCATCTGTATCGTGATACATTTTTATATAATCTGCTACTACTATCCCTTTCCAAAAGGCTATTACTGAGTTCCACATTTGTGGATCATGAGCAGCTATATTTAGTATTTTGCCTTTATTACCTCCTTCTTGTAACCTAATAGGTTCCTTTATAGGCATTCTTTTTCCTGATGGTTTTATATTTTCTGTTTCTATTTCTTATCCTATTCTATATACCTTTCTTCTAAGTACATTTCATGTACTAGTATCTACTGTATTTTGTTGGGCCGTTCTCTAAAATGGACTAGAACTAGTTGACTCCATTAATTATTTTTGGCTTAATAAGGAATATGTTTCGATGTCTTCATAACTATCTTGCAGTTCTTATAGAATTTTATCAAAGCTTTCTAATTTCCTTTGTGAAATATTTTCTACTATATATCCCCAATTATCTGTCCTTAATGCACATTTCTTAAAATGTTCTTTTGTTTCTGTAATGACCCGACCGGTCAATTTGAGTATTTACGCTCCTTTAAACTATTTGAACTCTTAAATAGATTCATATGATGTATTATGACATGTGTGAATCATTGGTTTTGGTTTTCAGGTATTTAGGAATTAGTTCGGAAGAATGAATTTCATGTTTGAATCTTTAAGTTGGAAGAGTTGACCAAGTTTGACTTTTTATGTTCGACCTCGTATCGGAGTTTTGATGATTCCGTCAGGTCCAAATGGTGATTTTGGACTTGGGCGTATGCCCAGAATTTTATTTGGATATTTCTAGAAGGTTTCGACAACAATTGGCGAAAGTTGGAAATTGAAGGTTTGGAATGTTCATAAGTTTGACCAGGA
Source organism: Nicotiana otophora (assembly GCA_000715115.1). Taxonomy (NCBI): domain Eukaryota; kingdom Viridiplantae; phylum Streptophyta; class Magnoliopsida; order Solanales; family Solanaceae; genus Nicotiana; species Nicotiana otophora. The sequence continues at coordinate 43,880 of AWOL01S0010947.1, read as the reverse complement.
GTTGACTTTGATGATATCAGGTTCGGATTGTGGTTTCAAAAATTTTAGTAGCTTTGTTATGTCATTTATGACTAGTGTAAAAAATTTGAAGTCATTCCGTATTGATTTGATACATTTCGGCAGGAGTTTTAGAAGTTGGAGGATTCAAAGTTCATTAAGTTCGATTTGAAGTGCGATTCATGATTTTGATGTTGTTAGGTGTGATTTGAGACCTTGAGTAGGTCCTTGTTATGTTACGGTACTTGTTGGTATATTCGGACAGGGTCCCGAGCGGCTCGGGTGTGTTTCAGGGTGAGTTTTGAACAAGCTTGGGCATTTCGTAACAAGTTTTGAACAAGTGTGATTTGAGATATCGAGTAGGTCTGTATTATATTACGGGACTTGTTGGTATATTTGGACAGGGTCCCGAGCGGCTCAGGTGTGTGTCAGGATGAGTTTTGAACAAGTTTGGACATTTCAGCACTTTGATGATGTCCTGGAGCAGTTGAAGTGCGGAGGGCAGATTTTTGGAGTGCGGATGTGCGGTCGTAAACTCCCAAAGTGCGGAGGCAATGGAAAACGTGCGGACTGCAGTTGAAAATGCGCGGACTGTAGTTGAAAATGTGCGGACCGCAGAAATCTTCTGGCGGCCGCAGAAAGGAAAATCTGCAGGTTTGATGGTCTCACTTCGGAAGCTTATATATTTTAATCTATAAGGAATTGGGAGATGATCCAAAAATGTAAGTTGTAACCCTTTAAGTCTAGTTTTCATAAAGGTAAACCATTCTTCATTTGGATATTTGTACCGAAAGTTATGACAAATTTACTAAAACCTGGTAGTGTTATCGCTGCTGAAGTGCGACCGCACAATTTGGATTGCGGTTGCGGAACTTGGAATGTGCGGACCGCACAAAAAGAATGTGTGGTCAGCACAATGATAGATCAGATTGTTGTACTTTATAAACGAAGATTAGAGCATTATTTCATATTTGGACTTTGGGCGCTCGGTTTGTGGCGAATTTTCATGGGATTCTCAAGAAATTTATCAAGGTAAGCGATTCTAACTCGGATTTGGTTAATATACATGAATATATCATTGTTTTCATCATTTTAATTAGTATTTTGAGATGGAAATTTGAGAAAAATTATAGAAATTTCATAAAACGATTTTTGGGGATTTGAATATAGATTCGAAGTCGGATTTGAGTGAAACTAGTATGGTTGAACTCGTAATTGAATGGGTTGTCGGATTTTGTGAGTTTCGTCAGATTTCGAGACATGGGACCCACTGCCTACTTTTTGAGCGGAGTTGGAAATTTTTATAAATTGTTAAATTGTAAGCATTGAAGTATATTTTGATTAATTTGCACGTTGTTTGACTAGTTTCGAATCGTTTGGCTTGGAATTGAGGAGATAGGAAGGCGTTCGGAGGTTGATACATGCGGAATGGAATTTTTGGAGTATTGTTTATGTTGCTCGGCATTGGATTTGGCTTCTTCGAGGTAAGTAACATCTCTAAACTTAGAGATGGGGGTATAAACCCCAACAATACGTGTTATATGATTTGTTTGGGGGGTAACACACATGCTACGTGACGGGCGTGTGGGCATGCACCGTAGAAACTGTGACGTAACTGATTCCATCGAATTGTGTAGTCATCATGTTTAGCCTAATGTCGCATGTCTACATGTTTTAACTCTTACTTGCAATTTGTGCAACATGCTTAGTTGAATTACCTTGAGTAGTGTATTTACTTTTGAGACTATGAGGCGGTACCTCGGGAGCTCCCCTGTTGCATATTTACTTTTGGGACTACGAGGCAGTACCTCAGGTGCTCCCCTGCTTCATATTTACTTTTGGACTATGAGGCGGTACCTCGGAAGCTCCCCTGTTGCATATTTACTTTTGGGACTACGAGGCGGTACCTCGGGAGCTCCCCTGTTGCATATTTACTTTTGGGACTACGAGGCGGTAGCTCGGGAGCTCCCCTACTATGTATTTAATTTTTGGGACTACGAGGCAGTACCTCGAGAGTGTCCCTATTGTTTATTGTCTAGATAATAATACTATAGCATGTGAGTTGTCTGTGTGCACGAGTTGTCCGTGCGGATCCAGATATTCGTACTACGGCACATGAGTTGTCCGTGCAGATTATAGTGCTTGGGCTGAAGGAGCCCCTCCAGAGTCTGCACCCCACACAGTGAGCGCAGTGGACTTTATTGATATCGAGATCGGAATTCAATTCTGAAAATTGGAACAACTTCATTATGTCATTTATGACTTGCATGCAAAATTTGAAGGCATTCCGGATTGATTTGATACGTTTTGAAACAAGATATAGAATTTGGAAAATTTCACAAACTCATAAGTTCGATTCGAGGTGCGATTCGTTGTTTCGATGTTGTTTGATGTGATTTGAGGCCTTGACTAAGTCCGTAATATGTTTTGAGACTTGTTGGTATGTTCAGACGGGGTTCAGAGGGGCTCGGGTGAGTTTCGAACCAAATCTAGGCCATTTTTAACTGCTAGTTTTTTGCTACAGCAGTGTGCATTGCAGAAATTGATGTTGCACATGGCTGACTTTGGAAGCTTATATCTCGTAATTTGTAACGAATTTTAGATGATCTAAAAATAAAAGTTGTATCACTTAGTATCTAGTTTTCATAAATTTAAACTGTTTGGCAGTTAGAGTTGGATACAAAAGGTTATGGTTGATACAATACTGGCTATCTGGGAAGAGTTTTGAAATCGCGAAGAAGAAATTTTTGTTGCACAGGGCTGACTTAGGGAGCTTATATCTCGCCATCTATAAGGAATTGGGAGATGAGCGAAACATGAAAGTTGTATCCCTTGGTATCTAGTTTCCAGAAAGTTAAACCATTCATCATTCAGATATAGTATGAGAGAGTTATGCCCATTTTCGTATCTGGAAAGACTGATATTTTTCTGGGGCTGAGGCAAATCGTAGGTGTCAAATGCGATTTATAAGTCTCAAATGTCAAATGCGACTTTCCTGGACAGATTCTAAAAACTGGGGTTTCGGCCATTTTAACATATTTGGAGCTATAGAGCTTGGATTTATGCGATTTTTGAGGCGATTTTCACCATATGGATTGGGGTAAGTGTTCTATATCCAAAAGAGATTATACTTCATGATTCCATGGTTATTTTCATCAATTATTAGTGAATCAAATTGAAGAAATTGGAGAAATTTGTAAAACTCTTCAAGAAGGAAAATTTAAGATTTGGAGGTCGAGTTGTTATCGGAATTTGATAAAATTGGTATAGTTGAACTTGTATCGGAATGGGCGTTTGGATTTCGTTAAAATTATGTCGGGTTCCGAGAGGTGAGCCCTGCGTTGATTTTTGGTTGACTTTTAAATGTGAATTTTTAAGTCAACGTTTTATTATCCGGAATAATTTTCGATGAATTTTAATGAAGTTATACAATTAATTTGGATAGATTAGAGCTGTCTGAAGGTCAATTCAAGCAAGAAAGCTATTTTGGAATATTGGTCTAACTTCAAAAAGGTAAGTATCCTGCCTAACCTTGAGTGGGGGAATTACCCCTTAGGCATTGAGTCGTATGTGCCATTAGTGTAATGTGAAAGCCGTGTACGCAAGGTGACGAGTACGTACTCGAGCATATATATGCAAATTGTTTTGGTTTAAAGTCGTAGGAATTTTTAAGTATTAAATTGGAAATTTCTAGAACTTATTAAGTCCTTATTTGTCATGCCTCGTTCTTTATTATCAAGTTTGTTTTATATGATAATTTGGTATGATTGCTACTTTGATTTTTATGTGAATTCCGTGTTCTTGTTGAGTTGATATTTTCTGAAAATATTTACATTATGGATTTTTTATCTGTAAATTGTTAATTAAATAAGTTTAAATGGAGACATTAATATATTTATCAGAAATTTGGATTTAAGAAGAGGTTGTTCTTGCTGAGTTATTCTTCCGTCTTTGCTGTTGCATATTTAATTTTGGAACTACAAGGCGATTCCTCGGTAGATCCCCCTGTTTGCATATTTACTTTTGGGACTACGAGGCGGTACCTCGCGAGATCCCCCTGTTTGCATATTGACTTTTAGGACTACGAGGCGGTTCCTTGGGAGATACCCTGTTGCATATTTACTTTTGGGACTATGAGACAGTTCCTCTGGAGATCCCCTGTTGCGTATTTATTTTTGGGACTACGAGGCGGTACCTCGGGAACGCCCATGTTGTTTACCTCTATTTGTTGTGTTGTTGTCTTCCTGTAAATTCTCATTTGTTCATTTATCAGTCATTTCATTATATTATTTTGTCTTCTGCCTTGTGAATTATCCATGCGGTTGTGATAGAGATATGGGCACGAGGTGCCGTGGAAATATGAAAGTGGGCTAGGACCCGTAATTTTTATGATTATGAAATGAGGTGTCACATGGTGACTTTTACTTGAAAAGAATTATATTCGAAAGATTTTATTTGAAGAATATTATTCGAAAGTTATTTATTTAAAAGAATTATATTCGAAAGTTATTTATTTAAAAGAATTATATTCAAAATATTTTATTTGAAGAATTTTATTTGAAAATTATAATATTTGAAAGGATTATATTCGAAATATTTTATTTGAAGAATTTTATTCGAAAGTTATTTAATTGCAAGAGTTATATTCGAAAGAGTTTTTTTGAAGAACCATATTCGAAAGTTATTTATTTGAAGGAATTATATTCGTAAGATATTTATTTGAAAGGATCATATTCTAAAGATTTCTATTCGAAAAACTTGTAGATAAAAGATGTATATTTTGAAGGACTTGATTTATTGGTTGTGCTAGTATTTATTATTTGTTTGGGAAATATTTGTGGTGTTCTTGCTGCTTATATCACTAGTTGATTATTGTTGCTATCACTATTGTTTGTCTTACGTTTATGTTTGTATGCTAAAATACGCAGGTTATTTGACTAGTGAGTGTCTTGACTGTACCTCGTCACTACTCCACCGAGGTTAGTCTTGATACTTACTGGGTACCGACTATGCCGTACGCATACTACACTTATGCACATTTCTGTGCAAATCCAAGTATTGGAGATACCGGACTCGGACATAGTTAGTGTGTTGATCGCAAGGATTCAAGGTAGAGTTGTTTGGCTGTCGCAGTCCCTTGGAGTCTTTCCATTTTTATTGTACTGTCAACTCTTATTCGAATAGTATTGTATACTCAATCTTTGAGATCATTGAATGTTTTTAGTTAGAGTTCATGACTAAGTATTACCAGCCTTGGGAGGTTTTTATATTTGTTTCTGCTTTTGGTTTCGACACTTGTATTAAATTATATGTTTAACTCAGGCGGGATTGATCTCTGTTTCACCAAATATTTTACAGACTGGGGGAGGAGTTCAAACTCCTACTGCCAGTACTCCAGAGGAGCAGGTTCACATTTGTCAGGTTTCGGGTATAGTACCGGTACAACATGTTAGTTCGATTCAGCTTGAGGTCAGGCCAGAGGCGTCAGAAGAAGAACAAAAGAGACTTGAGAGATTTAATAGGTATAGTCCACCTACTTTTAGTGGCACAGCTACCGGGGATGCATAGGGATTTCTAGAGAAGTGTCACCGTATTCTCCGTACCATGGGTATTGTGGAAGTGAGCGGGGTTACCTTTACTACATTTCAGTTGTCAGGACCAGCATATCAATGGTGGCAAGTTTATGAAGAGGGTAGACTAGCCGATGCAACACCACCAACTTGGGCTATATTTTCAGAGATATTTTTGAAAGAGTTTGTTCCCCAGACTCTCCGGGATGTGTGGCGCACATAGTTTGAATGGTTGCTTCAGGGCGCCATGACGGTGTCAGAATATGCCATCAAATTCTGTGAGTTAGCCTGTCATGCAACTGTTTTGGTTCCTACAGTCAAAGAGCGAGTCTGCGGATTCATTGTGGGGCTCGATTATGATCTTAAAATATGCATGGCTCGAGAATTGCAGTCAGACATTCCGTTCCAGCAAGTAGTAGAGATTACTAGGATGTTAGAACGTGTTCGAAGTGAGGAAAAGGAGTCTACAGGAGGCCAAGAGGTCTTGAAATTTTGGAGAATTTAGTGCATTTTACTCTGTATCTATCACTCATCACGGCGGAGGCTCGGGTAGTCGGTCAGCCAGTCCGTAATTCAGATTACTCGTGATGCTCCAGTTAGTACTTTTAGCGCACCACCGGCACGAGATTCTTATAGTGGTTATTCCAGTTACCTGCATAGACTCAGTACGAGCAGCCACGACCTCAGAGAGGTTGTTATGAGTGTGGTGATACTAGGCACATCATGAGAGATTGTCCCATACTTGGGAGAGGTGGATTCCATCAGAACACTCAGGCTACAGGATCTATTCAAGTTACTACCCCACATGCACAACTAGTTAGGGGTGGAGGACAGGCGGGTAGAGAGTGCCCTAGAGGGGGAGTCCCAGCCCATTAATATAATTGTTATGGTATGGCCGAGGCTGCTATACCAGATGGTGTCATTATAGGTACGATCCCGATTTGTTATAAAGGAATATTTTCCTTAGTTTGATTCGGTTCTAAGTATCGAGGCGATTTCTCTTATTATGCTCCACTTATAGGTGAGCTTTATTATACTATAACCTACTTATGTGGTTACCCCTGATGGGAGATTTTATTGCGATAGCCGTGTCTATCATTTTGTGTTGTACACTATTGAGGGCTATGAGTCCAAAAGTGACTTTCTATTACTCGCTACAGTGGGTTTTGATGTAATTTTGGGATAATTGATTACAATTTTATGAATTATATGCCCTACCGGTATGAGGGTTCATTATGTGTTGTGAAATTGTTTATCAGAAATTTATTAAAAGAAGAAAAAGAAATGGAAGGATTTCGATTGGCACGATGTGCATATTACTTGTGACTCAGAGCTGAGGACGGAATCCTCGTATTTTAATATGATGTGAAATGTTTAAACTGGGCTACAAGCCGCAGTGGAACTTATATAAGGACGAGATCCTTGTGATGAAAATTTATGTGTTTAAATTCTCCCTTGTGAAATTAAATTGTACTATAGTACTAATAGGGAGTCATGCATGTTAGACTTATTTGATAATTCTTGTATATGATTTTCTGTGCATATTTAGCCATTTCGTGCTGTAATTATTGAGTTTTAGCCCATGAGGTGAGTGCCCAGGTGGCGTTAAATGTGACTCGTTAATTCGGGTAAATAATTATGAGGTCTTTATGCCTTGTGTCTCATTGTTAGTAAGGTGAAGGTTTGAAATGAGATTTTAGTCAACATGAGGTTAATTGATGACACCGTAATCGATTATGAACAACTATTATGAAAAGAGATGTGGTTATGGGAATACGTATGACGTGTGCGTAAGCATGAATTTATACAGCCAGTTGAGACTAATACCGTGTGTTGATGTAAAAAATCAGGCCTTTTGAAAATGTTTGGAGTGTAAGAAATTGGTTTTAAAGTTTATAAATGTGGATAAAAAAAATAATCTCAACTAAGATGGTGTTGTCATACCATGTGAAACTTTCGGTGACGTGGACTCACTGCGAGTATGTGTGTAATAGTATACTCAGTAATTTAATATCCTTAGAATAATTCTTGGCACGTTCGAGGACAAACGTATGTTTTAAGAGGGGCAGAATGTAATGTTTGAGAATTTATGTTCCATTCAGTGACTTAAGGTCCCGAGCAACTTCGTAATATGTATTATGACCCGCGTATGGGGTCGAGTTTGGTTTTCGGAAGATTCGAAATTTAATTGAAAGAATAATTTTCATTTATAAAGCTTGAATTTCTAAAGTTTGATCGGACATTTGATTTTTGAGCAAACGACTCCGTAATGGAATTTTGATGATTCCAATAGTTTCGTATGGTGATTTAGAACTTAGGCGCATGTCCGGATTTGGATTTGGAAGTCCGTAGGATAATTCGTCGCATTTTGGCGAAAGATGCAAAATAGAAGATTATTGAAAAGTTTGACCGGGAGTTGACTTTATTGATATCGGGGTAGAAATTCAATTCTGGAAATTAGAACAGATTTATTATGTCATTTATGACTTTCATGAAAACTTTGAAGTCATTCCGGATTGATTTGATACGTTTCGGCATAAGATATAGAATTTGGAAAATTTCATAAACTTATAAGTTTGATTCGAGGTGCGATCCGTTGTTTCGGTATTGTTTGATGTGATCTGAGGCCTCGACTAAGTCCGTAATATATTTTGAGACTTGTTGGTATGTGTCGGACGGGGTCCCGAGGGGCTCAGGTGAGTTTCAGAGTGGTTTCGGACCATTTCTAGGCCATTTTTTACTGCTGGTTTTTTGCTACAGCAGTGTGCATCGCAGAAATTGCTGCAGCACATGGCTGAATTTGGAAGCTTATATCTCGTAATTTGTAAGGAATTTGGAGATGATCTAAAAATAAAAGTTGTATCCCTTTGAGTCTAATTTCCAGATATGTAAACCATTCATTATTTGGATATTTGTACATAAAGTTATGATCAATTAACTGAAGCCTGGTACTGCAGTTGTTTTGCTAGGAGTGTGCATCGCAGAAATATTTGCTGCACAGGGATGACTTTGGAAGCTTTTATCTCGTAATCTATAAGGAATTTGGCGATGATCCAAAAATGAAAGTTGTATCCATTTGTATCTAGTTTTCAGAAATTTAAAAAGTTAGGCAGTTGGAGTTGGGTACAAAAGGTTATGGTTGATACACTACATATTGTCTCGGAAGAGGTTTGAAATCGCGAAGAAGAAATTTTTGCTGCACAAGGCTAACTTTGGGAGCTAATATCTCGGGGCATGTGTCTTTCAGCCCATTTGGGGCGGTGCAATTTAGATTTGAGTAAAGTGGATGACTCTCGAGAATGGTTCTAATGGATTCAACACTTATATGTAGCGATTGGGAATTCTCAAGATGTGTATATGGATAGAAACAGAGAGTTACATTGGATGGTGTCGAGACTTGCGGTAATTCTGTATAACTATGGATTCTACATTTTAATATAAGAAAAGGGAAGAGGAGCAATTTTAAATTCACATAAGGTCATTCGGAGTGGATGTCTCGGTTGCGGTGCTTTTGGGGTACTTAAAAGGGAATTCGACGGCTTATGGGCCTTAGGGCGTTGTGGTTTTATACTAGGGTCTCTTGTGTGGTGAATTTTGGTTAAGGGTCGTGGTGTTCCAGCAAGGAGAAGTATCAATTTGAAGGCAATTTGGAAGGGACTTGGAGAAATAGGATAGTGTGGTAGTAGGTTGGATCAGCACAGTAACGGATATAATCGGTTCATTGGGTACTTATGATGTGGCTAGCCTCCACAGGTGTTTCGTGGTAATGCTCTTGGGTTTTGGCGACCTGCGTGGCTGGGTTGAGTTAGAGAGATTCGGTTCTGATAGCTTGGTTGTGTGCAAATGGGTTTCGAAAAGTTCTCAATGGTTTTTACCACGGTTCGAGGAGTATATTTCCTACCGGCATGAGAAATATGCTGCGTATTGGGATTTTCTCTGGGATGAGATCAAATGGAAGGTTTCTGACTGATCGGGTATGTATTCTGCTTGTGACTTAGAGTTGATTATGAGATTCTTGTACTCTTCATAGGATGGCATGGTAGACGCAGTATATTATGTGGGATTGAGATTTGCATGTGCAAGGTCACAGTTTAGTTTTGAAGGGAAGGACATAAATTCGTACGCAGCATAGACGGTTTCAGATGACTAGGTAAATGATATTACTAATCGGTATGGCCTGATAATAGTATACATTTCAGAAGGGGCAATGTGTTTTGATTTATGGATACTTCATTGGTCTCTCCTGGCTGATCGACTGCTGATATTCAAATTTTGCTATGTGGCATAGAAGAATTTTAGAAGTATTCCTCGTGGGATGATCGTGTATGAGAGATGTGTTAGACATTCTGGTGGTGGAGTTGGGATCAGATATGGGAATCGTGTGTTCTATGGATTTGGAGACTGGGAGTTCTCAAGAGCAGGTTATTTTCATGGTTGTGGACTGTGAAGTCATGGCCGAACCTAGCTAGACGATAGTATGTGCTATGATTCAGTCATTGTGGGCTTTCGGAGGGTTATTTATCCATGTGTGGGTGCCCGGAGTTGATTTAGGGGTCCATTGGTAAGCCCAATTAGGATGTGTATTCTACACTGAGTCGGATTGGTTGGCTCCATACTGCTATTGTTGAGGGATATTCCATTCGGTTATTGTTGAGCTTATTTGTGTTCTGATATGTTCGGTGAGTTACTCTTCTATGCTACGAGGAGTTATGATTTGTTGGTTGTATGCACCCATGGTGCAGTTCTATTGGGGCCTTATAGCGGAATTTGCGCGAGATGGGTATTTGGGTGATGCATGAGTGGTTGCACATTGGTTATGTTTTTTCGGGTTTGTGTGGCATTGTGTCATTTGCTTCTACATGGTTATGGTAATGCACTTTGAGTACTTGATGTCGTATTGCGCATAATTATTGATTTTGAGCATGGTGGCTGAGGTATTTCATATGGATCAGTGTTTGGATGGGGTCGCGCATGGCGGCAGAGTTATGTTGAGATATGATCCTTTGTGTTAGATTCGTGTGTTATGGTTCTACGGTGTGATGGGTTCTTAGCATTGCGTTGGGGTGGCACTCGTCGAGCTTGCGGGACGGTTTTCTTATTTGAGCCATTTTCGTGATTCAGTACATTTGGAATATTGCTTATTAGTGCACTGATTGTACGGGTTGTGGCTTTAGATAGTATTGGTGTGGCATGTCAGTAGAGTAGCTGGCATTTGATAAGATGAAGTCGTCAGATCTAGGATGGGTGCTATCAGATTTGATTGTGGTATATTTGGAAGGATAATATCGAACTTCGGCTTAGAAATTTGCTATGATTCTTGTCGAAGGAGAGGGAGCTCCACGACTGGTGGATCTGATGAATGGTTACGAGTTTTTGCGTGTTTCTTTCATCATCGGTAGTGTACAAAGTTTTTAGAATAGAGTCTCGTTTGTTATGAGGTTTATTACCGGCATTGGGTTGTTTTGAGCAGCTACTGTGATTAGAAATCATTGTTTTGAGCAGTTGAACTATATGGTATTTGAGTTTTGAGTATTTGAGATATGGTTATGGCTTTTGGTACAGCTTGTTCAGACTTATACAGTGTGTAGGTTGCGGGATTCAGATCTTATAAGAAATTCCGGATGTTGGAAATTGGATTCTAAGGCATGTGGGCTAGGTTGAATTAAGAAATTTAAGTTATGTTGTGTTACCAGACCTATATGGGATAGGCTGACGCGGGTTCACCCCCGGGTACCTGCGTGGTAAGATGGAATAGTGATTTGGTGGCATGGAAACAACTCTTGGCACGTTCGAGGACGAATACATGTTTAAGTGGGGGAGGATGTAAAGACCCGGTCGGTCATTTCGAGTATTACAGTCCCGTTCCCCCATTTACTGCTCACTTTATGCTTTACCGTTGTTGTATGACTTACTGGGGTAATTTGGTTCGGGTCCGGAAGGATTTCAGAGAGAAATGACACACTAAGTCTCATAATTAAAAACTTAAGTGGGAAAAGTTGACCGGAAGTTGACTTATGTGTAAACAACCTCGGATTTGAATTCTGATGATTCCAATAGCTTCGTATGGTGATTTTGGACTTAGGAACATTTTCGAAAAATTATTTGGAGGTTCGTAGTGGAATTAGGCTTGAAATGGCGAAAGTTGAATTTTTGGGAAGTTTGACCGGGGGTTGACTTTTTGATATCGGGGTCGAAATCTGATTCTGGAAATTGGAATAGGTCTGTAATGTGAAATGTGACGTGTGTACAAAATTTGAGGTCAATCGGACGTAATTTGATAGGTTTCGGCATCGGTTGTGGAAGTTGAAGTTTCGAAGTTAATTGATTTTGATCTTCTATCACGAATCTACCTTCGTTTTTGGTAATTGGATTGTGCATTTTATAGAGGAAATTGGGGGTTTTGGCCTAAAGTTTCATAATATAAATTTTTGAGTTTTGAACATCGAATTGGAGTCGGATTTGAGTGAAACTAGTATTGTTGAACTCGTAATTGAATGGGTTGTTGAATTTTGTAAATTTTGTCAGGTTCTGAGGTGCGGGCCCGGGTTAGGCTTTTGGCCTATTTTGGGCTTTTGATTGAAGATTTTATCTTTTTCGATCGGGATTGGTTTCTTTAGCATTGTTTGATGCATTCGAGTTATTTTTGGTTAGTTTCGAGCCGTTCGAAGGTCGGAACGCGCTGGATGGCATATTTGGAGCATCACTTGGCTTGCTCGGTGTTTGAATTGGCTTGTTCGAGGTAAGTAACTCTTCTAATCTTGGAGCTGAGGGTATGAACCCTGAATATACGTGTTATGAGTTTGGTTTTGAGGTGACGCACATGCTAGGTGATGGGCGTGTGAGCGTGCACCGTGTGAACTGTGATTTTCATTTTTTCTATGGTACGGTGCAGTTACCTGAACTTGTCTGAAATTATGAAATCTCTAAATGCTAGAGTATCGAGGTGTGATTTTGTTAGAAGCCATATCTAGGCTATATGTTTATCCCGTTGGGACCCACTGAGGTCATTTCAGTCGTTGTGTAATCTGCTTTCATTGCATTACATACTCAGTCATACGCATTCACGTGCATATCATATCTCAGTCTTTGTTGTTATTTATTGATACATCATATCATTATTTTCGGGAAAGTATCATGACATTGTGAGCCCGAGAGACTGGAGAGATTGATGACTTAGTGAGGACGAGGGCCTGGTTGTGAGGATGATTATGGGATCGGGTTGTACGCCACAGCGGGTCAGATTGGCTTACTATAACACGTGAGTTGTCCGTGCGATTCCATATATTGATATTATGGCACGTGAGTTATCCGTGCAGATTATAGCGCTTGGTCTATAGGAGCCCCTCCGGATTCTGCACACCCCCAGTGAGCGCAGGTACCTACTGAGTGCGAGTGTTGAGTGTGAGTGCTGAGTGCGAGTGATGAATGTGAGTGCTAAGTGTGAGTTCCGAGTGTCGAGCGCCGAGTGCCGAGTGACTGGAAGGACTGAGTGAATTGATACTTTGTGAGTATGAATATGATCTTTATCACTGATTTTCATCGCATTTGGCATGCACACTTGACATACAGGCATAGAGATGCATTGTTTCTCATGTTGTATAGTATCACGTCATTTATGACTTCTCATACATTTTTACATATGGGCATAGAGAGGCATCTTACACTTGCTATCTGAAAGAAAAATGAAACACCTTATTTATTGTTGAAAGGATGTTTGGGAAAAATCACAGTTTTCAAACTTACTCGTATTTTGGCTTTTTCAGTAAAAGATTTGGATTTTCACTGAGATACTTGAAAAGAAATGCCTATTTTTCTGGAACTGTGAATGAACTGAGCCTTTTATTTCTGAGATACTTGTTTGTTACTTGTACTATGCTGTTATGAACTGTTGTGGAATATTGGTTTTGGACCCGACCTTTTTTCTAGCTCGTCACTATTTTCACCCTAAGGTTAGGTTTGTTACTTATTGAGTACATGGGGTCGGTTGTACTCATACTACACTTCTGCACCTTGCGTGCAGATGTTGGCTGTTGATGTTGTTGTGTTCGATGGGAGCTGGATTTAAAGATGTACCTGCGTCCCGGTTGTAACTGCCTCTTTTTCGTGGTAGCCTTAGATCTATAACAATTCAGTTTATATACTTTTTCAAACAGACTATGTATTTATTTCATTTCAGCTTTATTAACTCTATTCTTAGAAGCTCATGATATGTACTACCAGTTCTTGGGGAATATATAAGATTCAGATAATTTCTTTACTTAATTGCTTTATTAATTGTTATTGGAATTGGTTAGTGGTTAACTGGCTTACCTAGCGGGTTGGGTTAGGTGCCATCACGACTAGTTGGATTTTGGGTCGTGACATCCACAANGCGTCGCCACCGCCCAGCCCTCGCCGTCGCCGCTGCCACTGTCACTGCCGCCCCTCTCTTTCTCCATCTCATAAAAATTCTAGGTTTGAATTACAACCCATTTATTTATTATTTCTAGATTTTGTTAATTAGTTATGAATTAGTTTCAATTGATTAGTGTTTCAATTATTTGAACATTGTATTTTATTGAGGATTAGGGTTTAGGTCTTGTTTTAATTAGTTTTATAATTAGTTTTATTAACTAATTAGTTTTGTTAATTAGTCAATTAGTTATGAATTAGTTTTAATTGATGAGTGTTTCAATTTTGAGTTTGTATTGTCTTGAATAGTTTAGTGAAATCGAGATCTTGGAAACCATCTCTAATGTAACCGGCTTGAAAGCCAAGAGTCATGGTATGAAACCCTTTCTTTGTTTCTAGACTTTTCAATTTCTTTTTTCTTTATCCAATCTGGATTTATAAGTTATTTCAAGTCTTTGGCCAAGGAAAGTATACAGTCATCGTCTGTCATGACCCAAATCTCACCAAGTCATGATGGCACCTAACTTAACCCGCTAGGTAAGCCAAACAACATATAACACCACTCAAATGAAAAATCATCAAATAAATAATAAATAAGATTGTGAAAGTCAATATAACTATCCCAAGAACTGGTAGTACAAGTCATAAACGACTAACAATATGGATACAATACTGACATGAAGAAATATTACATTATTTATTTAGAATATACATAAACAAAATGCAAGTTATAAAATACCATGAACAGAGTGGCAACTTGTAACTAGAACGTTGGTACATCTTTAATGCTAGACTTCGTCATCCACAACATCTCAGCTCCAAAATCTACACGCAAGGTGCAGAAGTACAGTATGAGTACAACCAACCCCATGTACTCAATAAGTATCCAGACTAACTTCAACGAAGTAGTGACGAGGTTTAGTCAAAAGATAATCACTTTATATAACCTGTGAATCTCAATAGCATATACGATAATAGAGAAATATCCAAGAAATAGCCCAGGAACATTGGATACCAACAATAAGGTGTTCAATTCAAGAAGAAGGTAATAAGCATGTTTTTCAAACATTCAGAGCAAAACAGGTACAAGTGAACTAAATCCACATTTAAAATTATTTACACTAAGTAACTTAACTTAAGTACTTTTAGATGTGCGCAAAGGGATTGTGCATGATAAAGATCTATTTTCCTCAACAATTTTCAATAGCATTTATACAAACACTCTTCAAAGAATCAGAGCAAAACCTGTACAAATGCACTAAAATCCGCATTTAAAAATATTTACACTAAGTAACTTAACTTAAGTACTTTTAGATGTTCGCAAAGGTGTTACATTCCGCATTTCGTACGTTATAGTTTCGTCGTAAGTTAATCGACGTAATCTCGGGAATGAGATTATTTTTAAGGTTATAAGTATTTATGTTATTTGTAACAAGTTATAAGTAAGTACCGTGAAGTTTAGAGGGTAAACAAATCAAAAAAAATGAGTTTCGTTGAAGATTTTCAATTTGGGAATAAAATACGGTCCAAGCTATAGTACCCCATACTTATGGACTAGTGCCATACAAGGTACCACATGACCATGATAGTAAGGTGTATAAAGTATGTTAAAAATGATAAGTATTTTAAGTAAATTAAGATATTACCTAATTATGTTGGTAATGGGTTAATTATTGATTTTAGTGGGAGATTAACAAGGTAATTAGAAATTGTGGATAAATATTGGGGGAGGGGGAACACTACCCCCACGTGGCAGCAAGTGAAAAATGGATCAAAGCCCAAATGGTGACTCTTTTGGCTAGAGCATAGGTGGCATATCTAGGGAATTTGTTGGCTAAGTAATCCTTATCAAGTGGGGATCACAACCACTATAATAAGGAACCTCTCTAATTCATTAAAGAGAGATATCATACGGATTTGCAATAGCAACGTGATTTGCTACAACAAAATTCATACGAGACTACATAATATAATAGCAACGTGATTTGCAATTCTAAGGGAGTCCGGTATAACCTTTCTCAATAATATCATACGGAGTTTTTCCTACTTCGATGTCTCCATTACGTGTTTTATCGTGATTGACGTGTGTTAGAGCGATTGTCAAGAAAAACGGATCAGGTATGTTAAGGCTATCCCTTCTTTCCTTTTGGCATGATCCATATGATACAAACGAAACGAGCAAATACACAACTTTCATAAATGCCTCTATTCATAGAAGCACTAGGGGTGCCTATGTTCTTGATTCCTCATGTGTCTTATTATTATATCTTCTGTTCATGGGTCTCAGAAAAATACGCCGTTGATAACGTTTATCTGAAAGACATATTGATCTTATGACATTCCGAGAAATCTTATAAACTTACTTCTTATGCATTTCATTCATTTATACATGTATATTGACCCATGACCAGATGGCGTTATATACGCATATATTATATGTATATGGGATATGGGAAAAGGTTACGGTGTTATATACGCACCACCACCTGATCAGTTGGTATATGTTGATGATTTTGCCCACAAAGGCCGAGATGATATGACGGGATGCCCTTAGAGGCTTGATGATGTTATGTACACATATACCTATGCATGACAAGACATTTATAAGCACATGCATGACTTTATAAATATTTCAGGATTCACAAAGTTATTTAGACTTACATGCGGATTCCTTTACTCCATGTTTCTTCTATATCTTCTATGTACTGATTTTCATGTCTTACATACTCGGTACATTATTCATACTGATGCCCCTATTTCTCGAGACCTGCGTTTCATACCTGGAGGTGCAGGTAGACAGGCTGACGGTCCCCCTTTTTAGAATCCTTGATCAGCGAGAGTTGGTGTGCTCCACTTGATCCGCAGTTGTTATTAGTTTTTGTACGCTATTTTTGTATGTAGATATGAGTATGTTGGGGCCCAGTCCCATCATTTATATAGTTGCACACTCTATTAGAGGTCTGTAGACAGTCATGTATAGTTGGATAGTATGTGTCCTTGTCGACTTCCAGTTTTGGATATATAGTTGTCTATAGCAGCCTTGATGACTCGCCCTACCGTATTCCTCATGTATATGTATATATATTTTCCTCACGTATGTTATTCACATGATTCAGCATTTTATTGACAGATGTTATTCTTGGCCTACCCTTAATTCATGTTTATATCTTAGACGCATGCTTAGGGGTGTTCAACAGGTAAGACTCGGGCACTCGTCATGGCCCATCGGTTTGGGTCGTGACAAAAGTGGTATCAGAGTAGTTCTGTCCTAGGGTTGTCTACAGACCGTGTCTAGTAGAGTCTTGTTTATGGGTGTGTTATACACCACACTTATAGACATGAGGCTATAGGATATTTAGGATGGTTACTTTTCTTTCTAATCTAGATTGTGAGATAGAACTGAGTCGTAAGTATTCACTCCTAATCTTTACCTTATTTATGTTATTAGTGATGCCTATTATTACTAGACGACAAGCGCCAGCCACAAGCACGGGTTAGAAGGCTACGAAAGTGTTAAATGGAGATATAAGCTACACTATGGAGTCAGACCCATCAGATATCATGGGTTCTATAGAGGAGCATCCATATGAGTCATACGTTCGAGTAGTTTCGATTTCGCTGGTAACATATGGGGTGAGAGGAGTTTCGACCTCACCAAGGCCCTTAGTTTCATTAACAGGGCTCGTTGATCAGGGTATAAGGGGAGTGGTACACGGATTGGCACAATCAGATTCCCCTCAGGCTCAAAACTATGTCAAGGTATTTACAGACACCAGCTCTTCTGAAGTTCCAGATAGTCCACATTCTTGGGAGTCCGTCAATCAAGGTTCGTCTGTGTATGTCATGGGCTATGCAGAGGAAGCTGAGAATAGTCAGGCCAAGAGAAGGAAGGTAGCTGATAAGGATATGAAGATTCCGCTTCGAAGTGTGTCTGATCGAGGCTCTCATATAGGACGAGGCAAGGACCCTCTACTGTAGGTTGCCTCCAGATATCAACTTTTGGTTAGTGAGATCCACTTCTTCCTGAAGAATTACCAAGTCAGGGTTATGTATATGTTAGGTTGTTTTATGAGGACGTCGGGAGCCCTGTCCCGACTTATATATATTATGGTCATGCTTTCTTAGAGGTTTTGCAGACAGTATCCTATGTATAGTTTTGGGTTTGACATGTCTACGACCTTATCGGCCCCTATGTATCTATATAAACCTTCTTTTGTGAATTAGTTATGCGNTGTGTGTGTGTGTGTGTGTGTGTGTGTGTGTGTGTGTGTGTGTGTGTGTGTGTGTGTGTGTGTGTGTGTGTGTGTGTGTGTGTGTGTGTGTGTGTGTGTGTGTGTGTGTGTGTGTGTGTGTGTGTGTGTGTGTGTGTGTGTGTGTGTGTGTGTGTGTGTGTGTGTGTGTGTGTGTGTGTGTGTGTGTGTGTGTGTGTGTGTGTGTGTGTGTGTGTGTGTATGTGTGTGTGTGTGTGGCCTGTAATGGCCCGTGATAAGTTTGATAATAAACAAGGATAAGGTACGTGGCGCTTAGTTGAGTAGACAGGTGAATAAGGTGACGATCAAGAATAAGTACCCGCTCCCAAGGATCGATGATTTATTTGATCAGTTGCAGGGTGCCAAGTGTTTCTCAAAGGTAGACTTGAGGTCCGGGTACCATTAGGTAAGGGTTAAGGAGAAAGATATTCCGAAGACAGCATTCTGGACCAGATGCGGGCACTTTGAGTTTCGTGTTATGTCATTCAGTTTGACCAATGCCCCAGCAGTATTCATGGATTTGATGAATCGTGTGTTCAGACCCTTTCTAGATCTGTTCGTATTTGTATTTATTGATAATATATTGGTGTACTCCCGTTCAGAGGCTAAGCATGCATATCATTTGCGTACAGTTCTTAGAGTTCTACAAAAAGAGATGTTATACGCAAAACTCTCTAAATGTGAATTCTGGTTGAATTCTGTAGCTTTCCTTGGGTATATTATTTCAGGTGAAGGTATCCAGGTTGATACACAAAAGATTGAAGCAGTAAAAACTTGGCCTAGACCTACGACACCGACGGAGGTTCGTAGCTTTCTCGGTTTGTCCGGTTATTACATGAGATTTGTAGAGGGATTTTCTTCTCTTTCAGCACCATTGACAAAGTTGACTCAGAAGGGAGCTAAGTTTCAGTGGACCGATGCTTGCGAACAGAGTTTCCAGGCATTGAAGGACAGACTAACTTCAGCACCGGTTCTAACACTCCTAGACGGAACCGATGGTTATGCTCTCTATTGTGATGTTTCAGGCGTTGGATTGGGTTGTGTTCTGATGCAGCATGGTAAGGTTGTAGCTTATGCTTCTAGACAACTAAGAAAGCATGAGAAGAATTACCCGACTAGCGATTTAGAGTTAGTCGCGGTGATTCATGCACTAAAGATGTGGAGGCACTATTTGTATGGCATTCATGTTGATATCTATACAGATCATAAGAGCCTCCAGTATATATATTTCAAGCAAAAAGAATTGAATTTACGTCAGAGGAGATGGTTGGAGCTACTAAAAGACTATGACGTTGATATTTTATACCATCCGGAGAAGACGAATGTAGTAGCCGACGCCCTCAACCATAGATCTATGGGTAGCATATCATATTTACAACCAGAGAAGAGTGGGATAGCCCATGACATTCATCAGCTAGCTAGTCTTGGAGTTCGATTACTGGACTCAGGTGATGCCGAAGTTACTATTCAGGACACGGCAACATCCTCTGTAGTAACTGAAGTGAAGGAACGCCAGTACGAGGATCTTGTGTTAGCTCATTACAAGGATACAACCCCTCAAAAGGAGAAGACGCCATTTGAGATTACAGGAGATTGAGTCCTTAGATATCGAGGACGATTATGTGTCCCTAATGTTGTAGGGCTACACCGACAGGTTATGGGTGAGACTCACTATTCTCGTTATTTTGTCCATTCAGGAGCAACAAAGATGTATCATGATATCAGGGGAAATATATTGGTGGGATAGAATGAAAAAGGATATAGCGGAGTTTGTTGCTCAGTGTCCTAACTGTCAGCAGGTTAAGATTGAGCATCAAAAATTCGGTGGATTATTACAGGCTATAGAGATTCCAACTTAGAAGTGGGAAGTAATTAATATGGATTTCATTGTAGTCTTACCTTTTACCCAGTGCAAGTTCGATTCTATAGGGGTGATTGTTGATAGACTTACCAAATCAGCCCATTTTCTACCTGTTAGGACTACATATTCCGCAGAGGATTATGCAAGGCTTTACATTAAGGAGATAGTACGACTCCATGGTGTCCCTATATCTATTATCTCGGATAGAGGTGCTCAGTTTATAGCCAATTTCTAGAGGTCCTTTCAAAAAGGATTGGGAACTCAGGTAAGTCTTAGTACAACATTTCATCCCCAGACAGACAGACAGGCTGAGCGTACTATTCAGACACTGGAGGATATGTTACGGGCTTGTGTGATAGACTTCAAGAGTAGCTGGGATGATCATCTGTCGCTTACTGAGTTAGCGTATAATAATAGCTATCTATCATTCCAGTATTCAGATGGCTTCATACGAAGCTCTTTATGGATGAAAATGTAGGTCGCCTATAGGATGGTTCGATGTTGGGGAAACTAAGTTAGTAGGACCGGAGTTGGTACAATAGGCAATCGAGAAGATTAAGCTTATACAGGAAAGGCTATTAGCAGCTCAAAGTCGTCAGAAGTCTTATGCGGATAATAGACGACGAGACTTGAAGTTTCATGTTGACGACTGGGTATTCCTAAAGGTATCACCGATGAAAGGTGTTATGAGGTTCGGTAAGAAAGGAAAACTTAGCCCTCGGTACATTGGACCATATAAGATCATACGCAAGGTAGGCCAGGTAGCATATGAGTTAGACTTGTCTTCTGACTTGGAGTCTATACATCCAGTCTTTCATGTGTCTATGCTCCGTAAATGTATCGGAGATCCTTCTAGAATCGTGCCAGTTGATGATGTTCAGGTCACAGAGAAGTTATCATGCGAGAAAACTCCGATTGCTATACTAGATAGACAAGTTCGGAGATTGAGGACTAAAGATGTAGCTTCGGTGAAAGTACTTTAGAGAAATAGTAATGTGGAAGAAATAACTTGGGAAGTTGTATAATACATTAAGTCTAGGTATCCTCACTTGTTTCCTCTTCCAGAGGTGGATCCGACTGAGACATCACAGCCTTAAGGTACGTGTATGGATTCCTGTGTTAGTTATTGTCATTGGTCGTGTGAGGCTATTGTCGTTAATGATGATTGTGGCCGTATGTGGCATTGGATTAATGAGTTTTCTACAGGAAGGGTTGGTAGTAGTGTTGTTACAAAGGCAACTCTGCCAAAACTATATATAGATCCAGGGGAGTTAAACATTCAAGGACGAATGTTTCTAAGGGGGGAAGGATGTTACACCCGCATTTCGTACGTTAAAGTTTCGCCGTAAGTTAATAGACATAAGCTCGGGAATGAGATTATTTTTGAGGTTATAAGTATTTATGTTATTTGTAACAAGTGATAAGTAAGTACCGTGAAGTTTATAGGGTAAACAAATCAAAGAAAATGAGTTTCGTTGAAGATTTTCAATTTGGGGATAAAATACGGTCCAAGCTATAGTACCCCGTGCTTATGGACTAGTGCCATACAAGGTACCATATGACCATGATAGTAAGATGTATAAAGTATGTTAAAAGTGATTAGTATTTTAAGTAAATTAAGATATTACCTAATTATGTTGGTAATGGGTTAATTATTGATTTTAGTGGGAGATTAACAAGGTAATTAGAAATTGTGGATAAATATTGGGGGGACAACACTACCCCCACGTGGCAGCAAGTGAAAAATGGATCAAAGCCCAAATGGTGACTCTTTTGGCTAGAGCATAGGTGGCATACATAGGGAATTTGTTGGCTAAGTAATCCTTATCAAGTGGGGCTCACAACCATTATAATAAGGAACCTCTCTAATTCATTAAAGAGAGATACCATACGGATTTGCAATAGCAACATGATTTGCTACAACAAAATTCATACGAGACTACATAATGTAATAGCAACGTGATTTGCAATTCTAAGAGAGCCCGGTATAACCTTTCTCAAGAATATCATACGGAGTTTTTCCTACTTCGATCTTGCCATTACGTGTTTTATCGCGATTGACGTGTGTTAGAGGGATTGTCAAGAAAATTGGCTCAGGTATGTTAAGACTATCCCTTTTTTCCTTTTGGCATGATCCATATGATACAAACGAAACGAGCAAATGCACAACTTTCATAAATGCCTCTATTTATAGAAGCACTAGGGGTGCCTATGTTCTTGATTCCCCATGTGTCTTATTATTATATCTTATGTTCATGGGTCTCAGAAAATTACGTAGTTGATAATGTTTATCCGAAAGGAATATTGATCTTATGACATTCCGAGAAATCTTATAAACTTACTTCTTATGCATTTCATTCATTTATACATGTACATTGAATCATGATCAGATGGCGTTATATACATGTATATTATATGTATATGGAATATGGGAAAAGGATACAGTGTTATATGTGCACCACCACCTGATCAATTGGTATATGTTGATGATTTCGCCCATAAAGGCCGAGATGATATGACGGGATGCCCTCAGAGGCTTGATGATGTTATGTACCCATATACATATGCATGATATAACATTTATACGCACATGCATGACTTTATAAATATTTCAGGATTCACAAAGTTATTTAGACTTACAGGCGGATTCCTTTACTCCATGTTTCTTCTATGTCTTTTATGTACTGGTTTTCATGCCTTACATACTCGGTACATTATTCGTGCTGACGCCTCTATTTCCCGGGGCCAGTGTGACATGCCCGCAGGTGCAGGTAGACAGGATGAAAGTCCCTCTTTTTAGGATCCTTGATCAGCGAGAGTTGGTGTGCTCCACTTGATATGGAGCTGCTATTAGTTTTTTTGTATATAGATATGGATACGCCGGGGCCCAGTCCCATCCTTTATACAGTTGTACACTCTATTAGAGGTCTGTAGACAGTCATGTATAGTTGGATAGTATGTGGCATTGTCGGCTTCCAGTTTTGGATATATAGTTGTCTATAGCAGCTTTGTCAGCTCGCCCTACCGTATTCCGCATGTATATGTATATATGTCTTTTGGACATGTTTTCCTCACGTATGTTATCCATATGATTTAGCAGTTTATTGACAGATGTTATTCATGACCTACCCTTAATTCATGTTTATATCTTAGACGCATGCTTAGGGGTGTTCGACAGGTAGGACTCGGGCACTCGTCGTGGCCCATCAGTTTGGGTCGTGACAAAAAGGACTGTACATGATAAAGATCTATTTTCCTCCACAATTTTCAATAGCATTTATACGAACACTCCAACATAAGTCTACATGTCAATGCATGATGAAGACTTTGCATGCACCTCAAATCTAACACTCCCCAGGCGTCAATAATTGCTAACAATGTCATGACCCAAACCGATGGGCCGCGACGGGCATCCGGTACCTTACTTAACCGAGTATCAACATAACATATTTTTTCATGTCATACTATCATAGATAACTGAGCCAGAAGGATGCCGTGAGATAAGTAGAATACAACATGTAATACCAACTTATACATAAGACATACGGGCCTATAAGTCCAAAATAACTACTCGTACACTGAACATAGGCCGACAAGGCCATACAATCTTTTACGTACATGACATCTATCTACAAGTCTCTAAGGATACATAATTTTCATAAAGGTAGGGACAGAATTCCGCCATACCAAACAATACATGTCTAAAGCATACTGACCAAACAAGCAACTCCGGAGCAAATGGAGCGCACCAATATTTTCCGCTAAGCTGATAGCCTACTTGGAGGACTCTCGACCTGTCTGTCGGGACCTGCGGGCATGAAACGCAGCGTCCCCAGACAAAAGGGACGTCAGTACAAATAATGTACCGAGTATGTAAGGAATGAAAATCAATAAATAATAGACATGAGACAAACATGGAGTAAAAGACTCGACATGTACGTTTGCATATCTCTGTGAATCAGTTCATTTTTATAATGTCATGCATATGCATATAAATGTCATACCATGCATAGGTATATGCGTTCATAACATCATCAAGCCTCTGAGGGCATCCCATCATATCATTTCGGCCACTGTGGGCAAATCATCAACATATACCAGCTGATCAGGTGGTGGTGCATATATAACGCCGTAACCTTTTTTCATATCCCATATACATATAATATACATATATACGCGTATATAACGCCATCTGGTCATGGGTCAATGTACATGTATAAATGCATGAAATTCATAAGAATTACGTTCATAAGATTTCTTGGATTGTCATAAAATCAATATGCCTTCCGGATAAACTTTATCAAATACTTATTTTTCTGAGACCCATGAACAGAAGATACAATAATAATTTACATGGGGAATCAATAACATAGACACCCCTAATACTTTATGAATAGATTTATTTATGGAAGTTGTGCATTTGCTCGTTTCGTTCATGTCGTATAGATCATGCCAAAAAGAAAGAAGGGATAGCCTTAACATACCTGGAGTAGGGAAAATCCGTATGATATTCTTGAAAAAGGTTGTACCGCATTCCTTTAGAATCGCAAAATTTCACGTTGCTAATGTGCTAAGAAATTTCGTTGGATTTCTTTTGTAGGAATTGGTTGAAGATTTGTAAGAAATCTCGTTGAAGCCAAAATAATCGTTGGAATTGTTCTTATTGGATTGAGATAAATGTCCCTTTTTGAAATGTTGGAATTAGGAACAAAAGTTATAAGATTACATTTGATTATTTTAAAGACAAAAAATTGATGCTCAAAATGCCAAACTTCTAATATCTTTTACGTAAGTGTCATGTGTATGACCTTTTAAATGGCCACCTTTCATTCTAAGCTATGAGTCACTTGATGTGAAGGGGGGGCTGCCACCTCATGCCCTTTAATACTTATCCAATATATCCCCAATTAATTAGGTAATATCCCATTACCCAATAATTAACCACTTACCCACATAATTGAATTATCTCAACTTACTTAAAATACTACTCACTTTTAATACACTTTATAGACATTACTATCATGGCCATGTGGTACCTTGTATGATACTAGTCCATAAATACCGGATATTTTAGCTCGGGCCGTATTTTATCCCAAAATATCAAACTTTGACGAAATTCATTTTCTTCGATTTGCTTACTCTCTCACCTTCACGAATTTACTCGTCACTTATTTGAAATAGCATAATGCTTATAATCTCAAAATAACCTCATTCCTAAACTTACGTCGATTAACTTACGACGAAACTTTAACGTACGAAAATGCGGGATGTAACATCTCATTTCCGAGCTTTCATCAATTTACTTATACCGTACTTTCACATACGAAAATATGGGGTGTAACAAACAAGTCCATCGTCATGGGAATCCATCGTACCAGATCATTATCGGTATCATAACAATACGCACGGCAGACAACATTATGCCATAACCATCTCAATATCAATCCGCTCATAGTGTCCTAATTACATCAATCCGTATAAGACTTCCATTTCTAAGGATGTGTGCATATGCTTCAGAGATACTCATTAAGATGCACAAGAACGTAATAAATTAAGATGCGGAGATGTACGCATGTACGCATGAGATGATCTCTAAGCATGATGTATGCACGTATGCAACGTATGTCGACCGTTCCAATATGTAATCCATCATACAAATAAACTTCAATTTTGAATAAAGCATCAACGTCTAGACATGGTCTCTGATAGAAACAGAAAAGTACAAGTAGTCATACAACAGTTCAAGACATATTGCAAGAATTACATGTGCGAATGTGTGTTCATAATATAAAGTGTGACTACGGCTAGATCAAATATATTAACAATTCTCAAGAATAGCCCATCAAGCTCAAGTAAGATATCTTAAGCTAAAACAAGATCTATAGCATGAATAATTGTGCCCACGTAGTCATGAAAGCAACAATACATAAGTCAAGAAGAATACATTATAAACAAGGCATAAGGAAAACTAGAATCTACCCAAAATATGGTGTAACCTCGGTATCCATATATACGTTTTTCACCCCGTATATACACCACCCCTAAAACACATAGCACGTAGCAAATAATTTTATTTTTAGCAAAAGAATTCCCTCAAGTCAAGGTTAAGCAAGATACTTACATTATCTGGTCTAGTATTTAACCCTAAATCATATCTTTCCTTTGTCCTTAAGCTTCAATTACCAAAATCCTAGCCAAATATCATTCACTGAAGTCAAACAATGCTAAAAGAAGCAATTTCAATCAATAAAGCTTCAATCGTTGAAGAAATTCCCAAAATTCAATAAAAGTCAACAATTCCCTACATGGTCAAAATCCACAACAAAAACCAAATTCCAATGACCCATAACCCCAAATGTCCAAATATGTAATTAGTTTCCAAATTCGAGTCCAAATAGGCACTCAAAAACTTAAAATATACATTCTTATCTTTCAAGCCGAAATCCTCTTTTCTTCTTTTACATTCCTTAATTTAGGGCAAACATTAATGATAGATTTAAGTAGAAATAATAAATCTAAGTTAGAATGCCCTACTTCAATGATGTAGATGAAATCTCCTCCAAAAATCTCCCAAATCCGAGCTGTGTAGCTCCCAAAATGATAAAATAAGGTCTATGCACGAAATGGAGTTAAATAGGCCAAAAAAGTTGAAGTTTTCAGAACTGGGAGCGTGCCAAAATCCGTGCCTCATGGTCATACTACATCATATGATATTACTCAAGGTCTCAAATCACATAATGGAATGCCATGACTCAAAACGACCATCAAGTTGTTACATTCTCACCCACTTAAACATATGTTCGTCCTCGAACGTACCAAGAATCATCCCAAAGCCATTCAATAGCTGCTTAAACTCATCATACACATACCCATGGATGATATCATGTTACATCAATCCATATGAATTCATTAACACGTCCCGGTTGAAGATTCTTTCATCAACCTTAGTCATATAAGCATTTGATCCCAACTACTATATTCGGATCTTCCTCTAAGATACGGTGCTTGTATATAGTCATTGTATCGATTCCAATAACCTGTATCGAGCCATAGATATACTTCCAAGATATAATTACATGATGTACCCCATAACTCATATACTCATAGCAATATCTTCTAACTGCAACACCTACTAATTACCAAACTCGGTATCAGTAAAATACCTCATCTCAAATAAATCCTTGTTCCAAGCCTTCACTACTGCTAATGATGAAGGAAACCTGTAAAAACTCATAATCACCCATCACATCAAGAAGTCATAGATTCCTCTCGCCTAGTAAGAACCATTACCTATTTTTGGCTTCCTGAAAGTATTCCCTTTCAAATATACCTTATCCAAATTCAATCCTGCTAATTCCAGGTCCATAAACTTTGTCTCATGTAGTACAAATGCTCATCCAACAAGTCACGCCAAATTCCACATGGAACTTTACATGGTTTGCACCATATAATCAATAACTCAAATATGACAAATCTGTAGAAAAGCAACTTATCATTCAATGACTTCCCAGTACCTGTAGTGCTATTTCACAACAAGTCTATGAGTATCTATATAATTTATTCCATTTATTCATTATGCCACAATTAAGCAAACTCAACAAAACTCAAACTGAAATACTTGTCATAATCGCTACCATCACACGGTGGGCTGCCACTCTAACAAATCCAATGGTAGAAAGTCTCTCATATAACTATAAATTTTTCTAAATGACATATCCATATAACACCTCACGTTATATAAAAACATCTAACCCGCCGTAGAATACACATCATCAATAGTCCTATCAGTAGACATCCAATTGATTTCACATTGTTCTGAATTAGTAATAGGCCTCACATAAGCTATTAAGGATCCATTCTAACTTCCTTTCATTGACACATAAGTAAATTCTAAACCTCCGGCCTCAACTGCAAATATATATATACTTGCAACCCATTATCAACCCAATTACCAACTACACCATTCGTGATCAACTACAACCTCATGAAAATGCATCGAATATACAAATTCTTGAGTCTCTAAAGTCCTTACTTAACTTGTTCATCATCCTAACACATAAAAATAGATCATGTTACCTATCGAACCTTCCTCCTCAGACCAAGACCTCCAAGAAAGGTAGATCACTACACATCACATACCATAAACCACATCCTCTAACAAGCACAAATCTTCTAAGTCGTCCATCCAGGATACGTACAACCAGCTATCTAATTTAATATACTTCCATTGTCCACCACCAAGGATATAGTTTCACATTTAGGAATCCAATCTCTATACCTCAAAAGTATGAGATTCCTCCTCCTAGTGAATATTCCTACTCAAACACAACCCTGAAGTCACGCCTGCAAGTTGCTCGAATGTATGTTTCCATCATTCTTTTCATGTCAGGCAACTAAAATCTGAACCTCAACAATTGACTATCATACAAATGCCATAGCTTTCAGTTGAATTTTCCACAGACCCCATCTGTAAGCATCCTCTACAACACATTACCCTTCTTGGTGATACTGAAATCCATAGCACTATGCTTCTTAAGAAACTCTTATCATCTGCGCAATCTCTGATCCTAATCCTCCTGCCTAAAGATGAACCGCAAATTCGCAAAGCAACCCAAACCTTACACAACTCACCACATCCATCATGATGCCATATATTAGTACAAGAATCCCACTATCTTTCCAAATCACAAGTAAGATAGTCCTCAAGCTCTTAGAAACCCACTTACATAATAATCAACCATAGAAACTGAGTCTTTATAAGTCAACCAAATTACGCAGACTACCAAATCCCAAAGTCCTACCACACAAGTACATGAATTCCCTATCATATACCAAAAGAACCGATCATTTCTCTAACCATGCTGATCCAAGCCATGTTATGTTAACTTCTTCAGGTTACTCTAGACCTGCCTTCAAGGCATCACTTTCCTTTTCCATTACACTGTGGTCCTTAACCAAAACTCATCCCAAGTGATCTCAACATGAAACTACATCATCCTAAGATCTGTAAGCCACTTTATTCCTTTCCATGCATCCAAAAGTAACTCAATTGAAACGTCTGATCTAAAGACTCCTTCAATGAATCTGAAATTATTCCTTTCATATCTCCAATATGACATAGTAGAATCAATAATTATATAGAAGTACTCCAAGTCCCTACCATAATCCAATACCAATCTCAAATTCTTAACCAAATAATGTATTCGGTAAATCCTTAAGTATCGCATCCTGAAACTTGAACCCTCAAGGACTATTATTGAGAGTCGACCACTCTGCTCTAGTCCTCGATGCATAGCCAAACATGTTGAATAACTTGTTCTTTGTTAGCACATGGATACTCTAGAATAAGCAACCTCGTCCTTAAGAAACCGAGTGACTCTTTTCTCCTTGTACACTATCCTCATAGTACCCCTTAATCATCACACACATCCATACTTAGCACTGCATAGATGCCTGACATAATTCCCTCACCAAGCACATCTCGTATGCCTGCCCACATGTTGATACCTGACTCCGGAGGGGCAGATCCTAGCCCAAGCAGTGAACGGATCAAAAGTCAACGATTATCATCACTCGGCCCAATATGGGGCCTGGACCATACGTCACCTTACTAACAATACCACTCGACCCAATATAGGGCCTGGCGCACACGTCACCTTACTATCAATATCAACACGGATCTATGGCCCAAATTCAGTCATTAATCTGTTCAAATCCATGTCACACAAGTAAGGACAGTAACAATACGTGAGATAACACATAAAAGGTGTACATAGATGGTGATATAATATGTGGATATAATATTGTGACTGGAAATATAACTACAATCAAGGCAAACAACTCAAAATAGCAAATAGATGCATCATGTCTCAAATAGATAAGTTCATAGCCTAAACATGATTTATAGCACGAATAATAGCTCAAGTAGTCATACAAGTAGAACAAATACGGTACAAGAAGACATGAGAGCAAAACAAGACACATAATAGCACAAAGTCTACCCATATCATGAATAACCATGGTGCACACATATACACTCTCCACCTCACACGTGTTCCACCCCTTCCCCCAACATATAACAAATACCATAGCCAACAGGGAAATGACCCTCAAACCAAGCTTAGGCAATAACGCTAAACAAAACCATAGCAATCAATTCCAAACAATAAAGTTTTGATCTTTATTCAATTCCCAAAAAGTCAAGAAAAGTCAACCCGGACTAACACGGTCAAAACTCGAGTTAAGGGGTAGATCCCAACTACCCATAATCTCACGAGTCCAA
The DNA here is from genome assembly GCA_000715115.1 of Nicotiana otophora. Lineage (NCBI taxonomy): Eukaryota > Viridiplantae > Streptophyta > Magnoliopsida > Solanales > Solanaceae > Nicotiana > Nicotiana otophora. The sequence continues at coordinate 13,529 of AWOL01S0010947.1, read as the reverse complement.
ATATGCGATTAGATTCTAAAATCGAATCCAAATCAACTTTCAAATCCCAATTTCCACTCTCTTACGTTGTAGAAAAAAAAACCCCAAATTTTCGTCAAAATTCCATATTTTAGATGGTAATAATCCATGTATATTCTTGAAATAATACCAAAAATGAGTAGAAATCACTTACCCCAAAGTCTTGTATGAAATTCTCATTCAAATTTGCCTTCCTCCAAGTCTAGGGTTAAGATATGGGAAAGTGGACTAAAATTCCGAAATAAGAACTTAAAAGGCTATCCAGCACTACCCTTCGCGAATACAGTTAAGCCTCGCGTTCACGAAGCACAATCCTTCCACTGCCTAAAAAGACCCTTAAAAAATGTGGTTAATTCCATGCGACTGTGATGCACAGGCATCCTAAGCCTATGCAAACGCGATCTTGACCCCGCGATCGCGAAGGCTAACTCCAGTCGATCCCCCAGCAGGCCTCTCCTCTATGCGAACGCGACCCTTGTATCGCTAATGCGAAGGCCAAACTACCACAACCATCGCAACCTACGACCCGCGAACATGAAAAACAAACCCATCTGCCTCCAAAATAACCCTCCGCGATAATGAGACCTGCTCCGCAATCGCGAAGCACAGCAGACACCAGCAGAAAATCTGAAACCTCAAACAAGCTCCAAGTGATCCCAAACTCACCCGAGCCACCCCGGACCCTGTCCAATCATACCAACAAGTTCATAAACCTCTACCTGAACCTATCCAAAGCCTCCAAACACATATAGTAATCACATCTATGAATCGATAATCAAACCACAAATTGAACTTCTCTTGAGTTCATAAGCTTCAAAACTTCAAACGAAGCATCCGATTCATGCCTAACCAATCCGCATTGCATCCAAACGTTTTACACACGTATTAAATGACATAACTAAAATATTCCAAATCTCGTAACAACAATCTGATCCCGATATCATCAAAGTCAACTCTCGATCAAACCTATGAACCTTCCAAACTTTCAACTTTTCAACTTCCGACAATTAGAGTCAAAACATCTTAGGAACCTCCAAATCCAAATCCGGGCATACACTAAAGTCTAAAATCACCATTCAAACCTTTTGGAACCATCAATTCACCAATACCATGTCATCTACCGAAAAGTCAAACTTTGATCAACTCTTACAACTTAAGCTTCCAATAATGGAACTATGTATTCCAACTCACTCCAAAATCTTCCCAAAACTGAAATAACCATCCCGCAAGTCAAAACACAATACACAAACATACGATAATAACCAAATAGGGGAATGAGTCTTAAATACATAAAACGACCGCTCAAATCGTTACACGCGTTTATGATCATTTTCGTCCAAAGGTGTAACGACCCGACTTGTCGTTTTGAAACTTTATTCTCCTTTCAACTATTTTAAGTCTTGAATATCTTCATATGATGTATTAAAACATGTATGAATCGTCGGTTTGGTTTTCAGGTGTTTCAGAATTTGTTCAGAAGGATAAAGCTCATGTTTGAAGCTTTAAGTTTGAAGGGTTGACCGAGTTTGACTTGTGTGAAAATAACTCCGGAATGGATTTTTGATGGTTCCAATAGCTCTGTATGGTTATTTTGGACTTAGGAGTGTGTCTTGATTTTTATTTTGAAGTCCGTAGTTGAATTTGGCTTGAAATGGCGAAAGTAAGAAATTAAAGGTTTGGAAGTTTGACCGGGAATTGACTTTATTAATATCGAGGTCAGAATATGATTCCGAAAATCGGAACAACTCCATTATGTCATTTATTACTTGTGTGCAAAATTTGAAGTCATTCTATATTGATTTGACACGTTTCGGCACAAGATATAGAATTTGGAAATTTGAAAGAAATGCATAAGTTCGATTCGAGGTGCAATTTGTAATTTCGACATTGTTTGATGTAATTTGAGATCTCGAGTAAGTCCGTATTATATTATGGGACTTGTTGGTATATTTGGACGGGGGTCCCGAGGGGCTCGAGTGCGTTTCGGATGAGATTTGGATCATTTTGAACCTATTTGGTTAAGGCTGGTTTGGTAGGGATTCTGGTGTGACCGCACCTGCGGAGCTATGGGCACAGGTGCGGAGTCGCAAAAGCGGCAGAGTGTTCACAGGAGTGGAAAGGGATATGTTTGGAAGCATCGTAGATGCGAAGTTTTAAGCCGCATCTGCGTTATCATAAAAGCGATGGCTGAGGCGCAGGAGCGGACGTTTGCGCAGATGCGCGACTAATATCGCACCTGCGATGTCGCTGGAGCAAATGTTTTTCCGCAGGTGCAAAGAGCCATTTCTCCAGTTGCTTCCGCATAAGCGGGCTTTAGGTTGCAGAATCAGCTAAATTATTCGCAGAAGTGAACACGCCTGGGCAGAACTATATTTCGAGGTTATGGTCGTTTATTTCCCATTTTGGGATTTTGGAGCTCGGTTGGGCGACTTTGGAGAGGTATTTCACCACACGAATTGGGGTAAGCATTATTAACTCGGTTGTGATTATATTTCATGAATTAATCTTCGTTTTCGGCATTGGATTATTTATTTCTAAAGAGATATGGGAGGAATTGTCTATAGTTTCATAAAAGAAATATTTGATATTTGAATGTCGATTCGGAGTCGGATTTCAGTGGAACTAGTATGGTTGGACTCGTAATTGAATGGGTTGTCGGATTTTGTGAGTTTTGTCGGATTACAAGATATGGGGGGCCCTGTCAACTTTTCGAGCGGAGTTGGAAATTTTTATAAATTGTAAAATTGTAAGCATTGGGGTATATTTTGATTAAATTGTTCATTATTTGACTAGTTTCGAATCGTTTGACTTGAATTCAGGAGATAGGAAGGTGTTCATTGGTTGATACGTACGGAATAAAATTTTCGGAGCATTGTTTATCTTGCTCGGCATCGGAGTCGGCTTGTTCGAGGTAAGTAACATTTCTAAACTTGGAGCCAAGGGTATGAACCCTGAATATACGTGTTATGTGATTTGATTGGAGATGACGCACATGTTAGGAGACAGGCGTGCACCGTAAAAATTGTGACGTAATTGATTTCATGAAATTTTGTAGTCAAATAATCTTGGCATTATCCATGTACTTTAATGTGTTAGAGAAGTTGAGTTGTGAATCAAGTTAAAAATCACACTGAGGCAATACGCTTGTATTATTGAGACCCACAGAGGTTGTATTGCTGTTGAATTATTTGTTTAAATTGTAATTTCATACTCAGTCATGTTCATTCATTTCATATCATATCTCAGTCTCTGTTGCTATTTATTGATACATTATATCATCATTTTTGGGATGATTTCATGACATTGTGATCCCGTGAAACTGGAGAGATTGACGATTGAGTTGGGGCCTGAGGGCCGGATTGTGAGTGACATTGAGGGGATCGGGTTGTACGTCGCAGCATGCCATATTGGCTTTATATATATATATATATATATATTATATGGATCGGGGCTGCACGTCGCAGCAGGCCTTATCGACTTTATTGTTATGGGATCAGGCTGCACGCCATAGCAGGCCAGATTGGCTTATATTAGCGCTTGGGCAGGATCCACCCCTCCGGAGTCTGACAATCCAGCAGTGAGCGCAGGCACGATGACATACACACACACACACACACACACACACACGTGCTTTGGTGAGGGGCTTATGAGCTAAGCACTCGTACAGTACTGAGTGATTGTGTGTGTGATGTTGATGTGGGAGTTTAAGGCAGACAACTTGATTATGTCGAGGGCGAGAGTGCCTGGGAATATCATCGGGAATCATTTATTTGACGTACATACATGGCATGTAGGCATAGAGATGCATTTTTCCTCAAGCTATGCGGTATTATGACATTCATGGTCTGACATGTACATTGACATGTAGGTATAGAGATGTACTTTCCTCATGCCATTTGATAATGAAATTCTTTATTGTGGAAGAAATGTTTTGGGGAAAAATCACAGTTTTCAAATTTACTCATATTTTGGTGATTTGGTGAAAAGAACTAAGTTTTACTGTCATCTTTGAAAAATGATGTATTTTTTCGGAAATTGTGAACGAACAGAGCATCATATCTTGAGTTATTACTTGTATTGATTTATTTATGTTATTATAAACTGTTTCCTGACTGTTGATGATGGACTCTGACTTTTGTCCAAGCTCGCTACTATTTTCAACCTAAGGTTAGGTTTGTTACTTATTGAGTGCACCTTGCGTACAAATTTTGGATGTTGATGTTGTTGTACATGGAGGGAGCTAGCATTGAAGATGTACCTGCGATCCAGTCACAGCTTTCTCTTGTTCTAGGCAGCTTTAGAATTTTTTTAATCTGTTCATGTGTATTTCAAACAGATGACGTATTTTTATTTCACACCAGCTTTGTAAATTCTAATCTTAGAAGCTCATGATTTGTACTACCAATCCTTGGGGAACGTATTAGAGTTAACTAAATATTAATTGAATCAGATTGTTGTTATTTGGCTTACCTAGCGGGTGAGGTTAGGTTCCATCACGACTAGTTGGATTTTGGGTCGTGATAAGTTGGTATTAGAGCTCTAGGTTCATAGGTTCTACAAGTCATGAGAAAGTATCTAGTAGAGTCTTGCAGATCGGTATGATGACATCCATACTTATCTTTGAGAGGCTACAGGGCATTTAGGATAAACTTCCCATTTTTTATTCTTTATCGTGCGACATTGATTAAGCTTAAAGCGTATCTCTTTGAATTACTTTCACTCACTTGTATGCGTATGTGAACGCTCGGTAACAGATGTGCATCAACGGCTAGTGATTCTGTGAATGAGGTTCGAGATGTGTATTCTGTGTTTTGGTGATGGGCCATTCTGGAGAACTTGAAGCTAGGTATAGACCGCATCTTAGGCTCGGTAGCTTCAGTTGTTTGAACTGTACATTTGGACTCATATGTCCGGTAGTGTCCCTATGAGTGGAATTTGTGGCTCGATGAGCGGTTGAATGGCTATATGATGAATATGATATGGCTGTGTGATGTGTTCAGATGGTTTGAATGTGATGAGAAGTGTTTCCTTGAGATGTAAAAAGGGCCATTGGGTGCTTGATTTCTTATTTGATGTGACATACGGTCTCGAGTTGTGAGTGTGTTGAAGTATCTGTCGTGTTGTTTAATTGTGGAGCAAAGTGGATTTTCATGTCTTGTTGAAGAGTTCAAACTCAGGAAGATTAAGTGATCGTGTAGTAATTTTGGCTGCGAAAGGGTTATCAAGATGCCAATTTGAGACTAAGCAGGTGGGTTATCTCCTGCGGAGTAATTTACGGATGTGTGATCCTTACAATGTTGTGTGGAGAATTTCTTTTCTACTAGCAGGTTCTATGTGTTGAGATTTGAAATGGTCAAGGAAGTCGACCTGACCGTCACGAGAATAAAGACGAGCTTAGCAGATGAATTGAGGTACTATACGGGTTGCATTGCATGAGCTTGTGAAGAATTTAGTTGAATCTCACTGCGATATTATGGCAGTAATAGAGTAGGGGTATTGTGAGTTACCGAGTGTTTTGATCTATGGCTTTGAGCCAAGTGGGGGAGTCTGCTATCTACGATTTGATTGCGCGGTTATGTATTGTATTGGTTATGGTTCGAGGCATACTTGTGGATCAGTTATGACTTACAGAGGTTGAGATCGAGGATGACTCAAGTAATGAAATTAATGGATACCGGTTATATTGCATTTTATGAGTATATGAAAATCATGGGATGAGTGAGTTGTTATTTGTGAAGAATGTAGTGCGCATGGAGTATGAATTTGATCGATGGAAATAAAGCAGAATTACTTCTTTGAGTGTTGTTGTGCTAATGGGGCACGTGTTTTTCGGCTAGTTTGGGCGGAGCAATTTATATTTGAGTAGAGTGGATGACTCTCAAGAAGGTTCTAAAGAGTTAACGATTTATATGCAATCAATTGAGAATTTTTCGGATTTGTATATCGCTAGAATCGGTTAGTTACATTGGATAGTGCCGGGACTTGCGGTAATATTGAATGATTATGGGTTCTATATTTTAATATAAGAAAGGTAAAAAAATAATTTTAAATTCACATAAGGTATTTTCAGAGGGGGTGTTTCGGATGTGGTATTTATGGGGGTAATTATAATGTGGTGAGTCTTTATAGTTGTTTTGGTGGCAATATTCTTGGGTTTGGTGACCCGTATGCATCTTGCTCGAGTTAGAGAAATTCATTTCTGATAGCTTGGCTATGTGCAAATGGATTTCAAAGTGTTCTTGATGGTTTCTACCATGGTTTAAGCCGGATATTGTCTACCGGTGTGGGGAACGTGTTGTGTATTGTGATTTTCTCCTGGAAGGAAGCAAGAGGAAGGTTTCTAACTAACTAAGTATGTAATTTGCCGGTGACTCAGAGTTGATAATGAGATTCTCGTGCTTTTGACATGATGGCATAATAGATGTGGTGTGGTGTGCGGGATTAAGATTTACATGTACAAGATAGCAATTCAGTCTTGAGGGGAAGGTCACGAATTTTGGACGGAATGGTCAGTTTCAGATATTTAGATGAATGTTATAACTGCTCAGTAATCCCTGAGAAGGGTACGCATTTCAGAAGGCGCATTGTGTTTTGACTTACAGATGTTCATCGGTATTGCGGTACTCACCTGGTTGATAGACTACTGATATTCAAATTATTGCTATGTGGCACGAAAGAATTATGGAAGTATTCCTCTTGGGATGATCGTGCATGAAAGATGTGTTAGTCATTCGAGTGTTGGAATTGGGATCGGCTACGGTGATTCATGTGTTCTATAATTTGGAGGGTTATGTATCCATGCTCAGGAAAATGCTTAGGCTATGATATGCCTAGAGTTGACTGTTAAGCTTAAAGTTATAACGTTCTCATATTTGTACCTTTGTTGAGAACTATCTGAGCCATACTTGAGGTTACAAAAAGGCTAATTCCCTGAATAAACTTGGTAGTTACTAATTCTGCGATAACTTGCCAATTTGAGTTGTGATAGAACACTTTGCACATGCCTACCCTATGTCGTGTTATTTATGCCAGTCTTGGAGTCTGAGAATCTTACTTCATTATCATATACATGTGTACTTGTTTAATTGCTCGTGTATGATATGCTTGGACTGGAGGCCTGTGACCATGCCAGACATTTATATTATTAGCACGTGAGTTGTCCGTGCAGCACGTGAGTTGTCCGAGCAAATCTATATATTGATATTATTGACACGTGAGTTGTCCATGCAGTATGTGAGTTGTCCGTGCGGATCCATATATTGATATCATTGACACGTGAGTTGCCCGTGTCGCATGTGAGTTGTCCGTGCGGATCCATATATTGATATCATTGACACGTGAGTTGTCCGCGCAGTGTGTGGAAACTATATTTCCTTGATCATTTATCTGATTTAATTGTCTTTCCTTTCCTCTACATGATATGCTATTATTTGAGCAGGGTATTTGAGGAATTGAGCACATGCACCTACGGTTTGTTGTTTTCACAAACTTTGAGGGTTGGTTGTAAATATTGGGTTGTATTGGGGTTGCATGTCAATAAAGTGGTTATGTTTGATCAGATAAGGTCATTGGACCTAGAATGGGTACTATCAGGTTTGATTACGAAGTGTTTGGAAGAATAATTGTACAAATCGGCTTAGATAATTGGCTATGGTACTTGTTGGACGAGGGAAAGCTCCCTGACTTGTTGATCTGATAAGTGGTTATGAGATTCCACGTGTTTCTTTCATTATTAGCAGTGTACAAAGGTTTTGGAATGAGGTTTTGTTTGATGTGGGGTTTTATACTAGTACTTGCTTGGTTTTGAGTAGTTACTGTGATCGGGAATGGTACTGCGAGTATGCGAGTTATGTGGTAGGTTATGCGATTACGTCTTGGGTTATGGTTATGGCTTGATACAGCTTGTTCAGACTTATACAATGTGCAGATGTGAGACTCGGGTCTTGAAGAAATTCTGGATGTTGGAAACTGGGTTCTAAGTTTTACAGACTAAGGTTAAAGTAATGATCTTCAACTATGTTGTGTTGCCAGGCCTATATGGAATAGGGTGACGTTGGATCACCCCCGGGAATGTGCGTAGTAAGGTGGAATAGTGATTTGAAGGCTTAGGAATAACGCTTGGCACGTTCGAGGACGAACGTATGTTTAAGTGGGGGAGAATGTAACGACCCGACTTGTTGTTTTGAACATTTACGCTCCTTTCAACTATTTGAAGTCCTGAATATCTTCATATGATGTATTATGACGTGTGTGAATCGTCGGTTTTGATTTTCAGGTGTTTCAGAATTTGTTCGGAAGGATGAAGCTCATGTTTGAAGCTTTAAGTTGGAAGAGTTGACCAAGTTTGACTTGTGTGCAAACGACTCCGGGGTGGAGTTTTGATGGTTCTAATAGCTCCGTATGGTGATTTCAGACTTAGGAGTGTGTCTGGATATTTATTTTGAAGTCTGTAGTTGAATTTGACTTGAAATGACGAAAATAAGAAATTAAAGGTTTGGAAGTTTGAGCGGGAATTGAATTTTTTGATATCGGGGTCGGAATTTGATTTCGGAAATTGGAATAGCTCCATTATGTCATTTATGACTTGTGTGCAAAATTTGAAGTCATTTCGGGTTGATTTGACACGTTTTGGCACAAGATATAGAATTTGGAAATTTGAAAAACATTCATAAGTTCGATTCGAGGTGCAATTTGTAATTTCGACGTTGTTTGATGTAATTTAAGACATTGAGTAAGTCTGTGTTATGTTACGGGACTTGTTGGTATATTTGGACGGCGTCCCGAGGGTCTCGGGTGCATTTCGGACGGGATTCAGATTATTTTGGAACTATTTGGTTAATGCTGGTATGGCAGGGATTCTGGTGTGACCGCACCTGCGGAGCTATAGGCATAGGTGCGGAGTCGCAAAAGGGGCAGAGTGGTCACAGGAGCGGGAAGGGATATTGGTGTTGTAGTCAATGCTGTCTTGAGCTTCTGAAAGCATACCTCACAATCATCGGACCATCGGAACGGAGCACCCTTCTAGGTTAATTTGGTCAAAGGTGTTGCAATAGATGAGAAGCCATCCACGAACTGACGATAATAACCTGCTAAACCTAGGAAACTCCTGATCTCAGTCGCCGAAGTGGGACGATGCCAATTCTGAACTGCCTCAATCATTTTGGGATGAACCTTAATGCTCTTGCCCGATACAATATGCCCCAAAAATGCTACAGACGCTAGCCAGAACGCACATTTAGAGAACTTAGCATATAGCTTTTGTTCCCGCAGCGTCTGAAGCACCACTCCCATATGCTGCTCGTGCTCCTCCTTACTGCGCGAGTAGATCAAGATGTCATCAATGAAGACAATGACAAACGAATAAATATATAGCCTGCATACCCTGTTCATCAAATCCATAAACGCTGCCTGGGCGTTAGTTAAACCGAAGGACATTACTAGAAATTCATAATCACCATATATAGTGTGGAAAGCAATCTTCGGAACATCCGAATCCCGAATCTTCAACTGATGATACCCCGACCTCAAGTCGATCTTAGAGAACACCCTAGCACCTTGCAACTGGTCAAATGGATCATCAATACGCGGCAACGGGTACTTGTTCTTAATAGTGACTTTGTTCAATTGGCAATAATCAATACACATTCACATAGTACCATCCTTCTTCTTCACAAATAATATCGGTGCACCCCAAGGCGATACACTCGGTCTGACGAACCCTTTGGCTAGTAACTCCTCAAGCTGTTCTTTCAATTCTTTCGGAGCCATGCGGTATGGTGGGATAGATATAGGCTGGGTATCTGGAGTCAAGTCAATACATAAATTAATATCACGATCTGGTGGCATGCCTGGAAGATCTGAAGGAAATACATCGGAGAACTCCCGAACTACAGGCACTGAATCAATAGTTGGAGTCTCTGCGGTAGTATCCCGAACATAGGCTAGATAAGCTAAACAACCCTTCTCAATCATGTCTTGAGCCTTCATAAAATAAATAACCTGATTCTATGCACTAACAGATGAACCATTCCACTCTAACCTAGGAAATTCTGGAATAGCCAAGGTAACAGTCTTGGCATGGCAATCTAGGATGGCATGATATGGAGATAACCAGTTCATGCCCAGGATAATTTCAAAATCGGTCATCTCGAGCAATAGGAGATATGCTCTAGTTTCATAACCACAGAAAGTAATAATACAGGATCGGTAGATCCGATTCACAACAACAGAATTGCCCACAGGAGTGGACACATAAACAAGAGTACTCAAGGACTCACGAGAAACACCCAGAAATCGAGCAAATAGAGAGGACACATATGAATATGTAGATCCTGGATCAAATAATACGGAGGCATCTTTGCTGCAAACAGAAATAATACCTGTAATCACGGCATTTAAGGCCTCTGCATCTGGTCTGGCCAGAAAAGCATAGAACCGAGCTGGAGCGCCAACTGGCTGGCCTCCGCCTGGCTGACCTCCACCTCTAGGACGGCCTCTACCCACATGTCCTCCACCTCTTGGTGGTCGGACGACTGGTGGAGCAACTGGTGCTGTATTCATAGGCTGCTGACCCTGCTGCACTGGTCTACCCCGAAGTCTGGGGCAGAATCTCCGTATGTGACTAGGATTCCCACACTCGTAACAAGTCTTAGGTACAATGGGCTGTTGACTAAGAATCTTGCCCTGGTGATCTGAATACCCACTGGAAGAACCCTGAATAGCTGGTGGGCGATAAGAATTCTCTGGTATAGCACTGAAACAAGGTCGCACTGGAGCACCCTGAGGAGGCAGTGGTGCTGGATATGGGGGCCTGCTGAACTGCTCTCTCATGAACTGACCTCTGCCCCCAAACGGAGCACCTCTGAATTCTCCAGTATATCCAACCCGTTTATCTCTCATAACCTGCTCTCAGCTCCACTGACACACACCCTCAATCCTCCGGGCTATCTCCACGACTAGCTCATAAGAAGTACCCATCTCAACCTCTCAAGCCATAGTGGCCTAAATGCTAGTATGTAAGCCTGCAACAAACCTCCGCACTCTCTCCGTCTCAGTAGGGAGTATCATAAGTGCATGGCGAGATAACTCGGAGAAACTCGCCTCATAATCGGTCACTGACATGTGACCCTGTTGGAGCTGCTCAAACTGAAACTGCAACTCTTCCCTCTGGGAGGGTGGAATATACCTGTCCAGGAAGATACGGGTGAACCTGTCCCAAGTCATGGGATGAGAATCTACTGGTCTGCCAAGAAGATAAGACTTCGTCCATCTACGGGCTCTGCCCTCTAGCTGAAAAGTAGCAAAGTCTACCCCATGAGACTCCAATATCCTCATGTTGTACAGTCTATCCTTGCACCGATCAATGAAATCTTGGGCATCCTCATGTTGCTCAACCCCAAAGATAGGAGGATAAAGTCTAGTCCATATGTCCAATAGTTTCTGAGGATCAGCGGTTGCAGCTGGCCTGGGCTCAGGTGTAGCTGCCGCCACTGGCTGGGCTCCACCCACAGGTAGTGCACCTTGGGTTTGATATACAGCAGCTGCCTGCCCATAAGCCTGTGCGGCAGGGGTCTGTGCTCCCCCGCCCGCCTGAGATGTGGCTGGGTCTGTCGGAAATAAACCGGCCTGAGTCATAGTGTCCATGAACCGCAGCATACGACCCATGACATCCTGGAATCCCGGTGCAGATGTGAAATCCACTGGAGCTGGCTCTGCCACAGGCACCTCACCATGTTCCTCAACAATGGGATTCTCTGCTAGACCCACTGACGGCATAATTGAAACAGTCCTGGGATGTCCTCGCCCCNACTCTCGTCACCTCGTGCGTATGTAGCCCCCGCAATTTAGCACAATTATTTAATTTAATCACCTATGGAGTAAATTCCCCCTCACAAGATTAGACAAGAGACTTACCTTGTCTCAAAGTCTACTTTCCAATTACCACATCGCGTTAAATTCTCAATTCGATGCCGAAAAATCCAAAACTATCCAAATGTTATACAAAATAATTAATACATGTTCAATAATTCGAATTTAGGCTATTAAATAAATTACCCAACCCAAAATGGCAAAATTCTTAAAATTCACCCCGGTCCCACGTGCCCGGATTCTGGAAATTTTCGGATGAAAACGTTACCCATAACCTCAAGAACTCAAATATATAATTTTTATCCAATTCCATAACCATTTTCGTGGTTAAAATCTCATTTTTATAAAAATCTAGATTTTTCATCTAAACTTTTGATTTCTAAGATTTACTAGTTATAATCTACTCATAATCTATATATTTAACTCAAGGGTGTAGAATTAACTTACCTTCCAATTGTTAGTTGAAATCCCCCTCTCAAAAGCTCTGAAATTGCCCGAAAATGGAGGAAAAATGGACTCAAAATGGTTGATTCCCGTTCTTTTAAACTTTCTGCCAAATAGGCCTTTCGCACCTGCGGAGGTGGGAACGCACCTGCTGCTTCGCACCTGCGCAAAAGCTNAGAGAAGGATATTTAGTATTACATCAATTGCACGATAGAATATGAAGAAAGGTAGTTTCCTAACGCCCTATAGCCTCTCGAGGATTAGTACAGACGTCTCCGTACCGATCCGCAAGACTTGATTAGGTCTGCTCATAACTTGTGAGACCTACGTGAACGTAGTGCTCTGATACCATGTTGTCACGATCCAATTTCACCTATAGGTCGTGATGGCGCCCAACATTACAGCTAGGCAAGGCAACTAATAAAGTAAACGTATATCAACCATTCTTTAAAAAATATTCAAGTAATTCTATTCTTTTTCCTAGCAATATTAATGAAAATAGAAAAGATACCGATTAATTTAAATTTAAGAAAATAATACCAATTCCAAATTCTACCAATATGTGTGCCAAGACCTGGTGTCACAAGTATATGAGCATCTAGTAGATTATACAAAACTCCAAATATTGTCTGAAATAAAATAGACAGAATATAAATACAAGAAGAGACACCGGTAGCTGTAGAACGGCTCAGAAAGGCAGCTCACCACTACGCCTCTGGATAACGTGGGTGTAAGATGATAGGTCCTCCACTAGTACCTGCCTCAGGTCCTGCACAAAAAGTGCAGCAAGAGTAGTATGAGTACGTGAACAATGTGTACCCAGTAAGCATCAAGCCTAATCTCGAAGTAGTAGAGACGAGATGGTCGACTTTGACACTCACTAAGGGTCAATAATAATAAATAGAATAAAATAGAATTATTTAAATCAGCATGATTCACAGAGTTAACAATAATTTTATTCAATTAGCAGAAATAATAAAAATCCTTCAAATGCAACAATTTTCAATCTATTAATTAAATTCACAAGCTACAATTAAAATAGCAAGGTATCGTGTAATTATTATTATTATTAGGCATGATTTCTGTCGAGGTCGTACGGCCCATTCCAGAGTGTCGTATACACTGCCGAGGGACGAGTGGCGCGATCCATAGATGCATCTATCCTGCCGAGGCGTTCGGCCCGCTCCACAAGAAAGGAG
>AWOL01S0010945.1:126104-139822 GCA_000715115.1 Nicotiana otophora | reverse complement strand
GTTCGGAGACTCAAGGTAGATCTGTCGGCGTTCACAGACCTTGAAGTCCCCGTCTATCCTTTATGTCTTACTATTTTCTTTCATTCAGACAGTTGTGTTTCCTTCAGACTAGTACTTGTTGTAAATTCTAAAATGTTCGTGAATTGTGACTCCAGATCCGGGTGGTAGTAGTTAATACAGATTTATGATATTCCGCACTTGTTATATTTTATTGTAGTTAATTAATATTAATTACAGAACGGAAATAAGGAATTGGTAAATGATTCTCTAACGTTGGCTTGCCTAGCAAGTGAAATGTTAGGCACCATCACGGTCCCGTCGGTAGAAAATTTTGGGTCATGACAGAAATTTGTCTTAAAGTTTACAAATATGGATAAAAGAAATAATCTCAAATGAGATGGTGTTGTCGGGCTTATCTAAAATGCGGTAACGTGGGATCAACCGTGAGTATATGTGTAAAAGTAAGATTATAAATTTGGTAACCTCAAAAAAGTTCTTAGCACGCTCGAGGACGAACGTTTGTTTAAGAGGTGGAGAATGTAACGATCCGATTTGTCGTTATAAGAATTAACGCCATGTTCAGTGACTTAATGTATCAAGCAGCTTTGCAATATGTATTATGACCCGGAGGGTGTAGTCGAGTTTGATGTACTGAAGATTTGGAATTAAATTAAAAGAACAGTCCTTATTTAGAAGCTTAAATGGAAAGAATTGACCAGAGAGTTGACTTTGAGCAAACGACTCTAGAATGGAATTTTGACGATGTCAATAGCTCTGTATGGTGATTATGGACTTAGGAGCGTGTCCGGAAAATTATTGAAATTAGGCTTGAAATGGCAAAAGATGAAATTTTGGAGTTTTGGACCGGATGTGAACTTTTTGAAATCGGGGTCGGAATGCGATTCCTAGAGTTGGAATAACTCCATTATGTTATTTGGGACTTGCCTGCAAAATTTGACGTCATTCCGGGTTGGTTGGATTGGTTTCGGCTCGAGTTTTCGAAGTTGGAAGTTTGGGAAGTTCATAAGTTCGATTCGTGGTGCGATTTATATCTTCGAAGTTGTTTGATATAATTTGAGACCTCGAGCGAGTCCGTGTTAGGTTATGGAACTGGTTTGTGTGTTTAGACGGGGTCCCGTGGGCCTCGGGTGTATTTCGGGTGGGCTACGTGTCCTTTTCCCCTATTTTGAACTGTTGTTTCTGCCTTTTGGTGTTCTTCTTCGCCATCGCGAAGCACCTCTCTCGTCCGCGAACTGTTACTACTGACCATTTCATTACTCTTCTTTGCGTTCGCCTTCATCCCCTTGCATTCGCGTCCCTTCATTCGCATTTGTGAAGAGTAATTTTGGTGGAGGGAATGTTTGTTCTTCGTGTTCGTGATAAATCCCTCGCGCTCGCGAAGGTCTGCTTTTCCTTTCTTAGCGTTCGTACTCGTATCTTCGCGTTCGCGTAGCTATGCCATTCCACTCTTCGCGTTCGCATACTACTTCACGCGTTCGCGAAAAGCAGTCGTTGAGCCGTCAAATTTTTCCTCTCTGCGTTCGCGGATGTGTTGTCGCGTTCGCGAAGCACAACTGGCCAGCTTTCATTTTTCTTCTTCGCGAACGTGATCCTTTCTCCGCGTTCACGATGCACAATCACCTGGGCAGAATATAAGATTTCCAAATCGAGGGTTAGGTCATTTTAATTTTATTTTGACTTGTAGAGCTCGGTTTTGAGCGATTCTTTGTGGGTTTTTCAAGCAAATCAATTGGGTAAGTGTTCTTTACCTAGTACTTAATATATTCCATGATTTTATCTTCATTTTTATCATTTAATTTGTGTTTTGAGTTGAAGAAAATGTTAGTTTTTGAAGAAACCTTTCAAAATGAAAATTCACGATTTGAGGGACGAAATGGTATTGGAATTTGATGATTTTTATATGGTTATACTCGTGAGTGAATGGGTGTTCGTATTTTGTGACTTTTACCCGATTTCGAGACGTGGGTCCCGATCGACCTTTTAGGGCGAATTTCAGAATTTTAGTTAAGGTATTGATTTTATTAATTAGATGAGTCTATTATGGTTGTATTCATGATATGCAATTGTGTTTGGATAGATTTGGGCCATTCAGAGTCGGATAGTCGAGAAAAGGACATTCTTACGGACTAATTGAGCTTGGTTCGAGGTAAGTGTCTTGCCTAATCTCGAGTGGGGTAATTACCCCATAGGCACCGAGTCTTATGTGCCATTTATGAAATGTGAAAAGCCGTGTACGCGAGGTGACAAGTACGTACTCGGGCTTATATGTGCAAAATATATTGGGTTAAAGTCTTAGGCATATTGTGTAGTAAATTGAATATTTGTTGGCATTTATTTAATCATCTGTTTGCCATGCCTCAAATTGCATTTATTGAATTTGTTTTTATATGACGATTTGATGTGAATGTTACCTGTATATTTATGTGAATTTCATTATGAATTTTTCCTATGTAAATAATTAATTAAATAAGCTTAAGAAGAAGTGTTAATATAATTAGCAAAAATTTGAATTAATGAAGGCGTTGCCCTATGCTGATTAAATTCTATCTCTCTTGATTGTTTGTGCGATTTTATACACATTCTATGGAGCCTTGGGCTATTAGTTGAGAAATATATTGATTATGCTACATACTTGGAATTTTGTTGTGGTCAGTGGCAAATTATGATATGAATTATTGTATTGTGTTGTGGTTTAAACACTCTCCTTGATGTTATTTATGCTTCCTACCTTTCTTGTTAATGATATATATGTGCTTGGTAAGGAAGAGTGTAAAGCACGAAGGGTGATGCCGTGCCATTTGAGAGTGTAAAGCATGAAGGGTGATGCCGTGTCATTTGAGAGTGTAAAGCACGAAAGGTGATGCCATGCCATTAAGAGTGTAAAGCACGAAGGGTGATGCCGTGCTATTTCATTTATATTATTAGGTAAGGATGAGAGTAAAAGCACGAAGGGAGATGCCGTGCAATTATTTTTATATTATCATATATTCATGGCACGAAGGGTGTTTTCGTACAGGTGAGGACGAGAGACATACATTATATTGTGATATCGTTTTGTTCTGTATGCATTCATGCCTTTATTTTGGGATGTTATTGTGGACCTATGTTTTTTATGTGACTTGTAGTGTTTGTTGCTTCCTGTGTGCCTTCACTTTATTTCTTTTTTTATTATTGGCATTTCTCCCACCTAGTTGGTATTGTTATATGTATGCACGTGAGAAAGATATAAATGCACGAAGTGTGTTACCGTGCCAATTGATTTGATCTACACACACACACACACACACACACATATATATATATATATATTGGGTGAGAATGAGACAAGTGCACAAAGGTATTGCCGTGCCATTTGATATGATGTTGTGATATGTCTTGTGTTTCTTTTTATATCTGGTGCAATTGTCTTGTTGTTTCGGTAAACTTGATAATAGTCTGATCTATGTTGAAAATGGGAGCATGTGGCTATTGCCAGTCAAATTATGATTTAATTATAGACATGAAGTGACGTGAAAATATGAAAATGGGACGATACCCGTATTTGTATGATTATGAAATGAGATGTCACATGGTGACTTTTTAATTGAGAGATTTATATTCAAAATATTTAATTGAAAGGATTTTATTCAAGAAAATATATTTGAAAGAATTATATTTGAAAAAGATTATTTGAAACAATTATATTGAAAGATATTTATTTGAATGGAGTATATTTGAAATATATTTATTAGAAAGTATTATATCCTGAAGAGTTTTATTTGAGAAGTATATAGACGAAAGATTTATATTTGAAAGACTTGATTCAATTGGGTGTATTTGTAATTATTATTTATTGAGCAATATTAATGGTGTTCTTGTTGTCCTGCTGTGCATTTCACTAGTTGATTTGTGTTGTCCTTATTGTTATTTGTTTCCTATTATTTTGTATATCATATTGCGCAGATTTTTAGACTAGTGAGTGTATTGAATGTACCTCGTCTCTACTCTACTGAGGTTAGTCTTAATACTTACTGGGTACCGACAGTGGTGTACTCATACTATAGTTCTGCACATTTTTGTGCAGAGCCAGGTATTGGAGATATCGGACTTGGATAGAGTTAAAGCGAGATCGTAAGGATTCAAGGTAGAGCTTCTTGGTCGCCGCAGTCCCTTGGAGTCTTTTCATTTTATTGTACTGTTAATTTTTAATCTAACAGTATTGTAAATTTGGTCCTCGTGATCATTCTATGTATTCAGTTAGAGTTCGTGACTCAGTATTACTAATCTTGGGAGGTTGTATTAAATTATATGTTTTAAAAAAATAGCTTGAAATGTAATTGAAATCGGCTTACCTAGTCTTAGAAACTAGGTGCCATCACGACGCATGAGGTGGGATTTTGGGTCGTGAAAGCAAGTCTTAACTACTTAAAGTGATCCTATAGGCATTATATCTAACAACACGTAGCAATAGAGAAAGTTGAGCAAACAACCAATGATGATCAAATTCTATAGGTATGCTATCTAATTGCGCATAGAAGCAGATCATGGGAACAAGTGAAACGCTTAGATTCTTATAGGCATGCTTTCCAACAGTGTAAAGAAATAGGACATGTCGAGCAAGATAACATATAAAGCATTTAGACCATATAAGTATGTTTTCTACCCCTTCATGCGAGAATTAGATTACCCTAACCCCCTTATTATTAATTTCCCCCATCATTTGTTATTACAAACCCAAATAACATAATTACAAGCTCAATAGAATGATCACAGGCCCAACTAGAATCACTACAGGCCCAACATAAATATAGAATACCTAGGGGTGCTACTGGCCCTTCAACTAAGCTTGGAACCTTATGTGGATGAGCAGGCCCACACACCAGATGGTTGCTGATGTGCTTCAGCTCTCACTACCAAACTGGCCCAAACAACTGCCTTGCTTACCCATTTGAATACAAACCATCCGTAATAACAAGTGAAAAACTATATGCTAGGCCAATTTAACAACTTTTAAATCTAAGCACCTAACCCTTAAGTGCTTAGAAAGGTCTAGACTGATACTCTCAAGTGGACGACTTGAGTGAGAAAGGCACGGGACCCTCGACTACACCGTTGATCGACTAGTCTACCGCTAATAAGTCTTTCCGGTTTAAAAGGATGTTTCAAGAAAGCTCGGACACTCATCAAGCGCCACTATGTTGATAATAAGCACAAGTGGAGTATGATGTAGGAAGCATGCTTTATGCTAAAAAATAGCAACACGTTGCTAGATATTTTGCATGATGAAAGCACATAAAAATTGTAATTAATGCCATAAAGATGAATAGGAGAAGGAAAAGAAAAAGGAAAGACAAGAGAGAAGTTAGCATAACTCATGAAAAAGTTTGAAAACGTAATTAAATGAAGAAAATATGGGAGATAGGCACATGATATAGTAACTTTAACCAAATAAGAGAAATAGGGAGGGATTGTACATGATATAGCAATTTTAAAAAAATAAAGGGAATAGGTAGGGGGATGAACAAGAAGTCAAATATAAGCGAAAACTTCATTATGGTAAGAGAATAGGTATATCCCCAGTAGCGTCGCCATATTTCCGCGCTCGATTTTCTCACGAAAGTGGGTTTCTCCACCTAACGATTTAAGGTGTGTTAGGGCACCTATTTGTAAATAACTCTTTTTAGCTAGTCCGTGTGACCAAAGATCGGGTAAGGGCACAAATTACCTCAAAAAGAAGGTGTTAGGTATTCTTCGTGGTCCACAAATGTGGTTCCTGACTGAATTTTACGCTATGTGGGATTATTGGATTATAATTGTCCTATGTGATCATGTAAATTAAAGGAAGATAGGGAATCTAAATATCCAAGTACGATGTGATACAAGTATAAAGAATATTGCACATATGAAGGAACTAGACTATACATTAATAGATGATTGGTACAAGTCCTTGGAGATTACAAGGTACAACCTAATATGTTCTAACTCTGAATAAATAGAGGTGCAAGTGGTAAACATACATGGGGGGGGGGGGGGGGGGTCCTAAGTTTTTTAGCCTAAAGATCACCCATAGCAACATAAATAATACTTAGAAACTCCCTTAAGGTATGAGTTGCTCATATTATTCAACAGGAACAAACTATCATCGCCTGCTACACAATTACTATCTTAAGGTTGTTTACCTAAAGCGTTCTAGTTCAATTCTAAACTGCGCCCTATAAGTGCATTACCCGTCCCATGCCTATGTTCCAAGAGGTGTTGCACTTACTACTTGGGTGGTTCTAGACTTTACTTAGGGTACTCAAAATGATAAAACTAGGCGCACATTCAAAATAAGTAGGACTACACATAATAGCACAAATGCACGCAAAACAGACATAAGGTTTATGCTAACAAGGTTCCAGATTATGCAGTAAATAGTCATAGGCAGGTATGGAGTTAAAACGCATTAAAGTTGTTTAAGGCCTACAGACATGGTTTCTATGTGATTAAACAACTTAATAAAGTCTCGTACACACTATCTTTAGTCAGATTATTGAAGTTGCTGATTATACACCTTATTAGAGGCCTATAGGCATGATCTCTAGGTGACTTGCGCTTGGGCGTAGAATTCTTCGTATCTGATCCTATAGGCATGCTTTCTAGGCGAGTAGTAATACCCTATAGGCATGCTCTATTAACAGTTGGTATTTGAACACGTACTCATTTTGTTTATCCCTATAGGCATAGTTTCTAGGCAGCCGCTGTGATAAGAATAGCTACAATGACAGTTTAATTAATCAATTAAGGTCCTATAGACATGATATCTTGATAAGTCACGTGGCTGGAAGAAATATCAATGGAAGCCAGTCTTAATTAGTTAACGCGATCCTATAGGCATTATATCTAACAACACATAGCAAAAGATCAAGTTAAGCAAACAACCAATGATGTTTAAATCATACAGGCATGCTATCTAATAGTATATAGATGTAGAGCATGTGGACAAGTGAAATGCTAAGATTTTTATAGGCATTGTTTCCAACCGTGTACATGAATAGGACCTGTTGAGCAAGATAGCAAATAAATTATTTTGACCCTATAGGCATATTTTCTACCCATTCATGCGAGAAGTAGAGTATCCCAGCCCCATTTTTACTAATTTCCCCCATCATTTGTTATTACAAACCCAAATAGCATAATTACAAGCTCAGTAGAATGATCACAGGCCCAACTAGGATCACTAAAGTCCCAACATAAATACAGAATACCCAGAGGTGCTATTAGGTCTTCAGCTAAGCTTGGAACCTTATGTGGATGAGCAGGCCCACACTCCAGATGGTTGTTGATGTGCTTCATCTCTCACAACCAAACTAGCCCAAAAAAGCAGTCCCAAACAACTGCCTTGCTTACCCATTTGAGTATCAAACCATTTGTAATAACAAGTGACAAACTATATGCTATGCCAACTAGACAAATTTGGAATCTAAGCACCTAACCCTTAAGGTTGTAGCTAATAGAGAAACATAAACCTTCCAAAATAAAGGCACACTAGCAGGGTTACACAAGGTCTCAGCAGACATAGCATATACAGGATAAATACAAGCTATATTTTCTAGGGAACAAGTTAAGAGATAGTAAGCCAAAGATAACATAATTTTCAAGTAGAGCATGGTTCAAAATTATACCAAAGGGAACTCTTAGACATAAGAGTCTTAACAAGGACATTTAGAGGAGTCCTAATTAGGAATACAAGTAAGATACAGTTATACTAAAAAACCTTAAACGTAAGAGCCTAAGGAAGATATGATTACAACTAACTTGCAACCAAGCAAGATAACAAACAAATTAGTGGACATGGGGAAACAATCACTTAGTTTGTACATGCGAAGCTTAACATTTTGAGTGTCCGGCAAAACACAAGGCTCGGAACCTTAAATAAATCATAAGGACGCATGATAGGTGAAAGCATGCCAACTCCAAACATATCAAACATGCATCAAGACTTATCCTAGTTAACCATATAGGAAGAATAGGCTAAACATATTGCAATTCATGCCATCAGTCGTACACAATCAATGAGCATATAACAATATTGGAGTTTACAAATAATAGAGAGACCTAGCTGGGATAGTATTGGTATAATGAATTGACTCTAGCATATAGATTCAATAGAAAGTAACCCATTTGAACAAATTCTGGGCATGAATTAGTCTCTCACAAGAATCTAAGGAATGGAATCATAACAAGCAACATTTATAAATAACATAATGGTTAGAAATCTTTCATGATGAACACATATAATAGGCATATATCTAACATTCGAATTTAGGCAAGTTTCGATATCTAAACAACATAACTGCAGAATAGCTTCAAGGTAAATAAGACTGTACACAAAGATGGCATGATATTGAAATCATATTGGTTCACAAAAGTTCAAATAATATGAGCACACAGAGCACTGAACACAAGCAAAAGAAAAAATAAGATTGCAAGAGTTGAGGTACTGACCAGTTTGCAGATCAACAAGCAAGTAAAGGAGAAAATTAAGTGCCAATAGTAGTTCTGTTAGCAGTAGTAGAGGAAGAACAACAGGACTCCCAACATCCCAGTGCGTCAGAGTTCCTAAGGATTTCAAGTGAACCCCGAGAAGTGCTCGCACTGAGAAAAAGAAACAATCGAATTCTGGTGGCCTTGGCTTTCAGCCAGCCAAGGTCTCAACTTAGAATAGTAGAACGAGTGAGAGTTAGAGAGTGATAGTTGTTATTAAGGCATGTTAGGGGAAATGGGAAAGGGGTTTTGATTGTAGCAAAATTAAACGAACAAATAAGGAAACACAGTCCATCAAACACAAATAAGAAAAGAAAAGCATGCGAAATCGAATTAGAAACAATTTAGGAGAGAAATTAGGCAAACCCTATTTCAAGACGGAGAACAAAAAAAGATCTCACTAAATCGGACTTATATGGCCTTGTAGTGAATGCATCAAGTCAAGAACATGGTAACTATCAACAATCTGAGCCAAACAAACCTCCCAAATACCAGCGTCCTTAAATAACTCAGTACCAAACGAATACTATCAAGAACATTGGAAAGAAAGGTTGTGAATAAACAAAAAGGAAAGGAAATATGGAAGATCTCCATATTTTCTTGGGTACAGACTAGGATTTGGGATGAGGCGGCTAGGGTTTTGTGTGAGAGGAGAGGAGAGAATTTGGGGGCAGTGATCTATGAGAAATTGTAGGTTTTGGATTTGGTTAATTAAAGAGAGGAGTGGTTTATGGGTCGTTGATCATCTGTGAGCAATGGCCAAGATTAAAAAGGGGGTAGGGAGGGTAGTTGAAACGGGTTGTGATCAGGTTTAGTAAAAGGGTCATTTGGTTTTGGGCTGTTGAAGGGTTAAGTGGGATGGGCTAAGTGCTTTGGACCTGTTTTTAGTTCAAAATTAGACCTATAATGGGCTATAGATTACATACACGGAATTCATAAAAAATTAAATTATAAAAAATGATTAATAAATAATAAAAATATTATTTAAGATATAAATAACATAAAATACTATTTTGACATAAATAATATAATAAATGTAATTATTATGAGAATATAGGCCATTATTGTAACTAATATAGATAAAATAGAAAAATGCAAATATAGTTCAGAGTTGGCCCAGACTATCTTCAGCTATTGAGATTTTATCTTGGTTTGGCTAGATATTATAGTCGTTTCGCAAAGGGTTTCTCATCCATTGCTTCACCTGTGACTAGATTGACCTAGAAGGGTGCTCCTTTCAAACGGTCTGAGGAGTGCGAGGCGAGCTTTCAAAAGCTCATGACTGCTTTTACTACAACCCTAGTGTTGGTGTTGCCTATGGATTCGAGGTCTTCTGCTGTGTATTGTGATGCATCGCATATTGGGCTATGCGCGATGTTGATGCAAGACGATAGGGTTATTGCCTACGCATCTTGGAAGATGAAGGTTCATGCGAATAATTATCCGGTCTACGACTTGGAATTTGCAGCTATTGTTCGGACATTCAAAATTCGGAGGCATTATCTATACAATGTCCCATGGGATGTCTATACCGACCATTGGAGTCTCCAGCATCTGTTCAAGAAAAAAGATCTTAATTTGCAGCAGCGAAGATGGTTAGAGTTGTTTAAAGACTATGATATCATTATTCTATATTATCTCGGGAAGGCCAATGTGGTGACTGATGCCTTTAGTAGAAAGGCAGAGATTTTGGGCAGTTTGGCATATCCACCGATAGCGGAAAGGCCATTAGCATTGGATGTTCAGGAGTTTGCTAATCAGTTTGTTAGATTGAATGTTTCGGAGCCCAGTCGGGTTCTTTCTTGCATGGTTCTCGGTCTTCCTTATATGAGCGCATAAGTATGATGACCCCGGATGTAGGGCCAGTTATGTGTGCCAATTGTGGATGGGTTACGTGAGTTGATCCTTCAGGAGGCCCACAGTACGTGGTACTACATTCATCTGGGTGTCATGAAGATGTATAAGGATTTGAGGCTGCATTAATGTTGGAGGACAATGAAGAAAAATATAGTGGAGTATGTGTCTTAGTGCTTGAATTTTCAACAAGTGAAGTATGGGCATCAGAGGCCGGGCAGTTTGCTTCAGTGACTTGAGATTCCCGAGTGGAAGTGAGAGCGTATTACCATAGACTTCGTTGATGAGCTCCCACACACTTTGAAGAAATTTGATGCAGTTTGAGTGATTGTGGACCGGTTTACTAAGTCCGCACATTTCATTCCTGTTGTGACCACCTATTGTTTAGAGCGGCTGGATGAGATCTATATTCGTGAGATTGTTTGTCTTCACGGTGTGCCGGTGTCCATTATTTCTGATCGAGGCACGCAGTTCACATTGCATTTTTGGAGTTTCGTGCAACATGAGTTAGGCACACGGGTTGAGTTGAGTATAACATTTCATCCCCAGATATACGGGAAATTTGAGCGCACCATTAATGTTTTAGAGGATATGCTGCGTGCCTGTGTTATGGATTTGGGGAGTTCTTGGGATCAGTTCTTGTCGCTTGTGGAGTTTTCCTACAATAACAGCTACCAATCGAGTATTCAGATGGCTCCATATGAGGCCCTATATGGGAGGCAGTGTCGTTCTCTAGTTTGTTGGTTTGAGCCAGGAGAGGCTAGGTTGTTGGGTACATATTTGGTTCGAGATGCCTTGGAGATGAGTTATGCTTCATACTGCCTAGTTTAGACAGAAGTGTTATGCTGATCGGAGGGTTTGTGATGTAGCATTTATGGTTGGAGAGAGGGTTTTGCTCCGGGTTTCACCCATGAAAGGTGTGATGAGGTTCGAGGAGAAGGGCAAGTTGAGCCATAGGTATAATTGTCTTTTTAAGATCCTTGAAAGGGTGGGGGAGGTGGCATATAAGCTTGAATTGCCACCCAGCTTATCTGCAATTCACTCGGTGTTCCATGTATCTATGCTCCAGAAGTATTATTTTGATGTGTCCCATGTATTAGATTTTAGCTCACTCCAATTGGACAAAGATTTGACTTATGTTGAGTACCCGGTGGCCATCTTGGACAGGCAGGTCCGAAAGTTGAGGTCAAAGAACATTGCTTCCGTGAAGGTTCAATAGTGGGGTCAACCAGTCGAGGAGGCGATTGGGAGACCGAGCATGATATGCATAGCTGTTATCCTCACCCTTTCAGCACTTCAGGTATGTCTCTATACCCGTTTAAGGATAAACGTTTGTTTTAAGAGAGGGGAGGATGTAACGACCTAGCCAGTCGTTTTGTGTATTGTATACATGTTCCCCTATTTATTGCCTTCTCTATGTTCATTTGTAATTATGTGACTTGCCAGGGTGGTTGGGTTGGTTCCTGGGAAGTTTCGGAGTGAAGTGGAACACTTAGTCCCAAAGTTGAAATTGTAAGTTGAAAGAGTTGACTGGAGTTTGACTTTTGTATAGACGACTCCAGAGTGGAGTTTTGATTGTTCCTGTAGTTTTTTTATGGTGATTTTAGACATAGGAGTTTGTCCTGATATTGATTTGGAAGTCTGTAAGTCGTTTTGGCTTGAATTGACAAAAGTCAGAAAATTTAAGGTTTGGAAGGTTGAAAGGTTTGACAGAGAGTTGACTTTGTCGATATCAGGGTGATATATTGGTTTCGGGAGGTTGAATAGTTTTTTGGTATCATTTATGACTTGTATGCAAAATTCGAGCTCATTCGGATTGGTTTGATGTGATTCGACATTAGTTTTAGAAGTTGAATGTTCATTAATCTTGAATTGCGGAGAGATTCGTAGGTTTGATGTTGTTTGATATGATTTAAGGCCCCGAGTAAGTTTGTGTTGTATTTTGGGACTTGATGGTATGTTCAGACGGGGTCCCGGGAGGCCCCGGGTGTGTTTTGGATTGAGTTCGGACTGTTTGTTCATGTGTTGGAATTGCTGGTTTCAGTGCTTCTGGTCTCCTTCTTCGCATTCATGAAGAATAGGTCGTGATCGCGTGGATTGGTCCGCGGTTGCAAAGCCATGGGTTTTTTTGTCATCGCGTTCGCGTCTGTCTTCTCGCATTCACGTAATAGGTTTTGTGAGTTGGTGGAATTTGTTCTTCGCGATCGCAAAGGCTTTTCCGCGATCGTGTAGAGTAAGAACTGGCAGACTATGTAGTACTCTATTTCGTGGGTTTGGTTTATTTTAGCACGTTTTAAGTTGTAGTGCTCGGTTTTTGGCGATTTTAGAGGGGATTTTCACGTCTTGGATCGGGATAAATGTTTTTTACTCGGATTTGTTAATTAATCTTGATTCCATCTTAGTTTTATCACTTATTTAGTGAATTAAAATAAGGAAAATGGGGGATTTGAAGGTCGATTTGAGATTGGAATTGGATAAGTTTTGTATGGTTGGACTCGTTATTGAATGGGTGTTCAGATTTTGTAAGTTTGGTCAGGTTCCGAAGTGCGGGACCGGGGTTGATTTTCTTAGTTGGCTTTTTGATTTTCTTTAAAAAATTCAACTTTATTATCTGGAATATTTCCTACGGTTTGTATTTATGGTATTAAATTATTTTTTCTAGATTCGAGCCGTCTAGAGTTGAATTTTCGCGAAAAGGCTTACTATTGGGTTGATTTATCTTGTTTGAGGTAAGTATATTACCTGACTTTGTGTACACAAGGTGATGAGTGAGTGAACGGGCTATATGTGGTATATGACCGTTTAGGCTATTTTGACTCATCCCATGCCTTTAATTGAATTGTTATAACATGTCACATCTTTCATTGTTAATCTACGGGTAAAAGAATATCAACAACAACAATGAATGTAAAATGCTCAAAAGGTTGATGTTTCAACAATAACCATTTCGCTTCAACGTGATAACGACTTTCACAACTTCAACACCAATAACTCAAAAATGAGAGACAATGCACAACCACAATGTTAAATAAGAATAAATCACAATAGAAGAGATAATGCATAGCCGTGACTTCAATTAATAGGAATCAACTATGAAAGAGAGAACATGAACAACAACAACAACAACAACAACAACCCAGTATAATCCCACTAGTGGGGTCTGGGGAGGGTAGTGTGTACGCAGACCTTACCCCTACCCTGGGGTAGAGAGGCTGTTTCCAATAGACCCTCGGCATCCTTCCCTCCAAGAACTCCCCACCTTGCTCTTGGGGTGACTCGAACTCACAACCTCTTGGTTGGAAGTGGAGGGTGCTTACCATCAGAGCAACCCACCTTGT
>AWOL01S0010945.1:103589-125212 GCA_000715115.1 Nicotiana otophora | reverse complement strand
GACCCTCGGCATCCTTCCCTCCAAGAACTCCCCACCTTGCTCTTGGGGTGACTCGAACTCACAACCTCTTGGTTGGAAGTGGAGGGTGCTTACCATCAGAGCAACCCACATCAGAGAGAACATGAACAATAACTTCAAATAATGGGAATTAATATTGGAAGAGGTAACAATTAACATGAACAATGACATCAATTAATGATAATCAACAATGAAGGATATAACATTATAATGACTTCAAATAATGACAACGAGGAAATAGCATGTAACAATAAAAGAGACAATAAGTTCAACTAAAGCATGAGAGCAAATTATCAATTAGGAGGTAGAACAAGTGTTAACGAAATCATTTAAGGCATGTAAGAATAGACTAATACAAGTAAGAATATATTGACTAAGAGAAGTTAGGAAATGATATGGCATTTCAATTAAAGCATGAAAATAGTCTAAGTAGCCTAAATTGTACGAGTGCCACGTACAACGCATGTACTTACTCGTCACCTTGCGTACACAGATTTCAGTTAGCACAATTGAATCAAACAATACCAATCCCAAGGGGTAGTTCTCCTACACAAAGTTAGGCAAGACACTTACCTCAACTAGTTCAAATCAACACTCGAAAATAGCTTTTACCTTAAACTCCGAATCAAATCTAACTAAAATTGACTTAATATCATAAAACAATGCTAGGGAATTTAATTGCAATAGGTAAAGGTAAGATATTTACACGTTTCCCAAAAAAGTCAACAAAAGTCAGCCCGAGGCTTGCCCGGTCAAAACCCGGGCCCAATGGTAGATTCTGTATACGCATGACCCCACGAGTTCATATATTTGATTAGTTTCAAAATCCGAGTCCAGATCAACTCTCAAAACTCAATTTCTTATTTTTTAAAAACTTAACATAGTTTCACTTGGATTCACATGATTTTGATGTTACAATCTAAGATATATTGATGGAATATTATTAGAAATAGATTAGAATCACTTACCCAAGGTTTGTAGGTGAAAATCCTCTCTCCAAATTGCCTCCTACCGAGTCTAGGGTTGAAAAATGAGAGAATGAGTTCAAAATTCCCGTCTCTCAGCCCTTTAACCAACTACAAATGTCGTATTTGCAAAACAGGGTTCGCATTTGCGAACCCTCGCAATTGCGGACTAGGGCTAGCGTTTGCGAACCCTGACAGCCTCATGAAACCTCGCAATTGCGAGAAATGGCTTCGCAATTACGTACTAGAAAGCGGACAATTGTTCGCAATTGCGAACCAAACAAAAATCCTAATATCTTCGCAAATGCGAAAGGGAGGTCGCATTTGCGAAAACTGCACCTCTTCTGTCACCTTCGCAAATGCGACCCTGGTTTCGCATTTGCGACACCAGAGCACCACACACCTAATTTTGCCATTTTCAGTCCAAATATCTGAAACGCATACGAGCGCTCTAGGCTCCAAAGCAAGGCTTCAATCAAGTCTAAAACCATCATAAAAGCTCACTCATGCAATAAATACATAAAAATAACATCTAAAACTACGAATTGAACTCTAAAATGTAAAAATTTCAAAGTAAAGTTCAAGAATTTCTAAAGTTACAACTGAACGCCTGAATCCTATCAAAGCAACTCCAAACGACACCAATTTTGGCATACATGTTCTAAATACCAAAACAGACCTATTCCAAGTCCCAAATTCACATTCTGAGCTCGATAGCTAAAGGTCAACATGCGGTCAAACCTTTTAACTTTAAATTACTAAATTTTGGCAGATCAACATAAATCAACCTACGGACATCAAAATCAATTTAGAGCATATGCCCGAGTCCGAAATCACCATACGAAGCTATCGGAGTTAAACAATAGAGTTCCGGGATCTTTTTCACAAAAGTCAAAGTTTGGTCAACATTTTCTAATTTAAACCTCTAAGTCAAGAATCAAGGGTCCAAATCAACCTGAAAGCTTACCGGAACAAAACTAACCAACCCACAAGCCGTGAAATCATAAACACACATGTGTGAAGCAATAAAAAGAGTAACGAGGTGTAGTTACACAAAATGACTGATCGAGTCGTTACATTCCCCCCTCTTAAAACAAATGTTCACCCTCGAATATGCATAAGTATATACATGAAGTAGTGTATAGATGAGGATTACGACTCCGCATGTAGTGCTTGGTCTCCCAGGTTGCCTCCTCGACCGAATGACCCCTCCATTGAACCCTTACTGAAGAAATTCACTTTGATCTCAACTTCCGAACATGTCGGTCCAAGAGAGCCACATGATCCTCTATATAAGTCAAATACTTGTCCAATTGGACTGTTCTGAAGTCTAGAACATCAGACGGATCACCATAATACTTCCGAAGTATAGAGACATGGAACACCTGATGAACCGCAGATAAACTAGCTGGCAAAGCAAGCTTGTAGGTAACCTCTCTGAACCACTCAAGGATCTCAAAAAGTCTGATATACCTAGGGATCAATTTGTCCTTCTTTCCAAAAATCACACCCTACATGGGTGAAACCCAGTCCAAGACTCGCTCTCCAACCATGAATGCAACTTCACGAAACTTCTGATCCGCAAAGCTCTTCTGTCTAGATTGGGTTGTACGAAGCTAATCTTGGATCATCTTGACCTTCTCCAAATCATCTCACACCAGATCCACGCCTAATATCTTAGCCTCTCCCAGCTCAAACCACCCAACTGTCGAGCGACACCGTCTCCCATATAGAGCCTCATACGGAGCCATCTGAATACTTGATTGGTAGCTGTTGTTGTAGGAAAACTCTGTAAGTGGCAAGTACTGATCCCAAGCACCACCGAAATCCATAACGCATGCACGAAGCATATCCTCTAATATTAGAATAGTGCGCTCGGACTGTCCGTTCGTCTGAGGGTAAAATGTTATACTTAACTCAACCCATGTGCCAAGCTCACACTGTACAACTCTCTAGAAATGCAATGTGAACTACGTACCTCAGTCAGATATGATGGATACTGGTACACCATAAAGTCGGACAATCTCGTGGATATAAACCTGAGCCAGCTGCTCTGAAGAATAGGTAGTCACTACCGGAATGAAATGAATCAACTTGGTCAGCTTGTCCACAATCACCCATACCGCATCAAACTTCTTCTAAGAATGTGGGAGCACAACAACAAAGTCCCTTGTGACACGCTCCCACTTTCACTTGGGAATATCAAGTCGCTGAAGCAAACCACCCTGCCGTTGATGCTCATACTTCACATGCTGACAATTTAGGCACCAAGCTACATACTCCACTATGTCTTCTTCATCCTTCTCCACCAATAGTGTTTCCTCAAGTATTGATACATCTTAGCGGCACCCGGATGAATGGAGTACCGCGAACCGTGGGCCTCATGAAGAATCAATTCATGCAACCCATCCACATTGGGCACACATAACCGATCCCGCATCCGCAACACACCGTCATCCCTAATAGTAATCTCATTGGCATCGCCGTACTGAAGCATTCCCTTGAGAACAAGAAAATGGGGGTCGTCATACTAACGCTCTCTTATACGGTCATACACAGAAGACCGACAAACCGTGCAAGCAAGAACTCGACTGGTCTCCAAAACATCCAATTTAACAAACTTGTTGGCTAAGACGTGAACCTCCAATGCTAATGGCCTTTCCGCTACCGGTAGCTATGCTAAACTACCCAAACTCTCTGCCTTTCCACTCAAGGCATCGGCCACAGTATTGGCTTTACCGGGATGGTATAGAATAATGATATCATAGTCCTTAAGCAACTCTAACCACCTTTAACATCTTTTTACTTGAACAAATGTTGTAGACTCCGATGGTCATTAAAAACCTCACAATGGACACCGTATAAATAATGTCACCAGATATTCAATGCATGAACAATGGTTTCCAACTCCAAGTCATGGACTGGTTAATTGTTCTCATAGGTCTTCAGCTGTCGAGATACGTAGGCAATCACCCAATCGTCTTGCATCAACACCGCGCCAAGGCCAACACGTGACGCATCACAATACACAGTACAAGACCCCGGGCCCATAGGCAACACAAACACTGGGGCTGTAGTCAAACCAGTCTTGAGCTTTTGAAATCTCGCCTCACACTCCTCGGACAATATAAAAGGAGAACCCTTCTGTTTCAATCTGGTCATAGGTGCAGCTATAGATGAGAAACCCTCTATGAAACGACGATAATACCCGGTCAAGCCAAGGAAACTCTGGAGCTCAGTAGATGAAGACGGTCTGGGCCAACTCTCCACCGCCTCAATCTTCTTCGGATCTACCTTGGTCCCCTCACTCGACACCACATGACCCAAAAATGCCACCGAATAAACCAAGATTCACACTTTGAGAATTTTGCATACAACTTCTTCTCTCTCAAGGTTTGGAGCACGATCCTCAAGTGATGCTGATGATCTTACGTACTGCAGGAGTACACCAATATGTCGTCAACAAACACAATGATGAATGAATCAAGATAAGGCTTGAATACACTGTTTATCAGGTGCATAAATGTTGTTGGGTCATTGGTCAGTCCAAATGACATCAAAAGAAATTCATAGTGACCATACCGAGTCCTAAAGGTAGTTTTTGAAATATTCGGATCCCGAATCTTCAGCTGATGTTAATCTGACCGCAAATCAATCTTTGAGAATACTCTGGCACATTGTAGCTGATCAAATAAGTCATCACTACGTGGCAATAGATACATGTTATTCACTGTAACCTTGTTCAACTGCCGATAATGAATACACATGCGCATAGAACCATCTTTCTTCTTCACGAACAAGACCGGAGCACCCCCAAGGAGACACACTAGGCTAAATGAAACCCTTATCAAGCAACTTTTGCAACTGCTCCTTCAACTCCTTCATCTTCACTGGGGCCATACGATATGGTGTGATAGAAATGGGCTAGGTGCCCGGTAATAAGTAAATACCCAAATTAATATCCCTATTAGGCGACATGCGCGGAAGAACCATTGGAAATACATCTGGAAAGTCTCTCACTACCAGAACTGACTTAATGGTAGGAGTATCAGTAGTGACGTCTCTCACAAAGGCTAAAAAAGCATCACACCCCTTCTCAACAATCTGCTGAGCCTTTAGAAATTACACAACCCTACTAGGATTATAATCCAACGCACCCCTCCACTCTAACCGTGGTAAACCTGGCATAGCCAACATCATAGTCTTGGCATGACAATCTAGAATATCATGATACGGTGACAACTAGTCCATGCCCAAGATAACATCAAAGTCTACCATACTAAGCAAAATAGATGGACATTGGTCTCAAAACCACCAATAGCAACTAAACACGATAGATACACACGGTCCACAATAATAGAATCTCCTACAAGCATGGGCACATAAATATGAGAACTCAAAGAATGACGAGATATATCCAAATACAGAGCAAATTAATGACACATATGAATAAGTGGATCATGGATCAAATAAGACCGATGCATCTTTATGGAAAAGGCAAACCATACCTGTAATGACTAAGTCTGAAGAAACTACCTCTTTCCTACCCATAAAAGCATAGAATCTGGCCTGGCCTCCCCCTCTAAGGAGAGTTCTACCCACCTGTCCCACACCCCTAGCTGGCTATGCGGGTGGAGTGGCAATTGGGCAGCAATCATGGCCTGAGAAGTCTGTGGGCCTGACTGAATCCGTGGAGCCTGAGTAGTATATGGAGGTGCACCCTTCCTGAGTTTGGGGTAGTCTCTAACCATGCAGCAGGTATCACCACACTCAAATCAAGATCTCAGTGGGCATGGCTATTGGGACTGGCTCGGGCCTAATCGGTTGGACTGGCCGCTGAAGGCACCCCATGTAGGAGGTGCACTAGAAAGTGGCTGAGCAAAGTGTGCAACCTGAAACCTCGGAACAACCAGAGCACCACTAGAATCTGGAATTGCTGAGTGAACTTGACGACTTACATAGCCTTACCATGACGGGTTGTAGATGTAGCCTGACAACTACTAAATCCTCACGTACCATGAGGCCTTTTGGCCTCCCTATCATCTCTCTCGCGGCCCTGCATACCCTCCAACCTCCAAGCAATCTTTACCACCTGCTGATATGGGGTATCTATCTCAAACTCTCTAGCCATACTAAATGTAATAACATAGTTGATCCCCTATATAAATCGACGAACTCGCTCTCTAACTGTTGAAACCAAGGAAGGCACATGTCTGGACAAATCACTAAATCAGACAGCATACTCTAACACTGTCATAGTACCCTGGTGTGGATGCTGAAACTCTCCGCGTCACGCATCCTAAAGGGTCTAAGGAACAAAATCTCTCAAGAATAACTCTGAAAATCGAGTCCATGTAAGTGAAGCTGCCTGGCTGGGATACCCTCCTCATACACTCGCCACCACTGATATGCCGCTCTGAATAGCTGGAATACGGTGACACTCCTCAAATAAACCATGTGCATCCTATGAATTTAATCCACTGAAAGTAGGAGGGTGGTACTTCTTAAACCTCTCGAGCCTAAGATGATCCTCCACATATGTTTCTACCCTAACCACAGGCTGAACCGAAGCAACAGGTTGTACCGGTATAACCTCTAGGACCTGATCAACCTGGACTCGCTGCTCTGGGGTACGGGCCGTCTGAGCTCCTCTCCCAGCCTAAGATGTGGCTGGTGCAAGTGGAATCAACCCTACCTGAGTTAAGGTGCCGAACATGATCAAGAATTGTATGAGGGTCCCCTGAAGTGCTGAGGTGGCAAGAGGCGCTTCAGATGCCTATCCTCCAACTGGAGCTACTGGTGGCTCCTTTGTCGCAGCTCGGGCAGGTGCTCTGGATTCACCACGTGCCCCTCCTCGGCCTCTGCCCCGGCCCCTACCTCTCACGGGTCTAGAAGGGGGTGCGTGTGTCTGAACGTCGGATCCGGCAGTGCGTGTCCTCACCAGCTGTGAGAGAATAGAAAGTGAAAGGTTCAGCTTTTGAAGTTGACCAATTCGTATGATAAGGAATTCAAAGAAGTGAAGGTTTTTCCCTAACAGTTTCGTAGCCTCCCGAAGATAAGTATAG
The DNA here is from genome assembly GCA_000715115.1 of Nicotiana otophora. NCBI lineage: Eukaryota > Viridiplantae > Streptophyta > Magnoliopsida > Solanales > Solanaceae > Nicotiana > Nicotiana otophora. Next base: position 118,164 of record AWOL01S0010945.1, on the reverse strand, counting down.
ACGTCCCCGTACCGATCCGCAAGACTCTACTAAACCTGTTTATGACTCGTAACACCTATGAACCTAGAGCTCTGATACCAACTTGTCATGACCTCAATTTCCCTCCGCATGATGTTGTGATGGTACCTAGTCTCTATGACTAGGTAACCCTAAAAGATAATAATAACTTGGTGGAAAAAATTATCAAATACTAAGATAAAGCTAAATAACTGATATAACCTTCCGAAAGAAAATATAATCTATCAACACACTCTCCAAAACTGGTGGAACTGAGTCACAAGCTCTGTAGAATAAAACTAGAATATCTAATGCATCACTGTCTGAAATAAAGGAAGTACAACAATAATTAAAAGAAAAGGAATGTGACTCTGAGGCCTGCGGACGCCGAGCAGGCATATCTTGATGTCTCCGTAAGGAAGCAACAAATGATCTCTAATGACTGACACGAGCCGATATACCTAGATCTGTACAGAAATGTGCAAAAGCATAGCATGAGTACACCATAACGGTACCCAATAAGTATCAAGCCTAACCTAAGTAAAGTAGTGACGAGGCTTGGGTAAGACACCTACTATGATATAAATAAGCAATATCGAAATTTAATAAGGATACATAGCGAAAATCAAAGAAATAACTAATACGAAACAAGATAATAACATGAACTAATACCTAAAATTAAACATGGGAATACATAAAAGAAGCAACCGAAGAGAACCAAAGTGATTGTATATGGACAACAACTCCTAGAACAAAGAAGAATAAAATAACAAGAACATGTCCACCCAAAGCTCTTTGCTACATGCGATAAACAACAAAATATCACATCAATGTACTGCCTCGTGTCAAATAAGAATCTCCACCGCGGTACCGCCTCGTATAAATCAAGAATCACAACTGAGGTACCGCCTCGTGTTCATAATACACAATCTCAATGACAATCTTTCCTTATACCTCCACGTAAGCCTTACATTTAAAAAAGGTTTTGAAAAACAGTTTTTCCAAAATAGCTATATGCACTTTAGCCCACCTTATGACGCTACGTGGCTTCATGTAGTTCCCCTATAAGCAACACGCACATAAGTCCCACCTTATATCGCCACATCAATATCACATTATAATAACAACTCGCACCGCAAGTGCCCATATATCACCATTTGCCAACAATCTGCAATATCAATGTTTCTACAAAAATAGTCCACGACTCCACCACAACGGGTACAAGAATATCAACAACAACAACAATGAATGTAAAATTCTCAAAAGGAAGATGTTTCAACAATAACCATTTCACCTCAACGTGATATCGTCTCTCACAACTTCAACACCAATAACTCAACAATGAGAGACAATGAACAACCACGATGTTAAATAAGAATAACTCACAATGCAAGAGATAATGTGTAGCAATGACTTAAATTAATGAGAATCAACAATGAAAGAGAGAACATGACCAATAACTTCAAATAATGGTAATCAACACTGAAAGAGGTAACAATTAACATGAACAATGACTTCAATTGATGATAATCAACAATGAAATAGATAACATGTATAACGACTTCAAATAATGATAATCGACAATAAAGAGATAGCATGTAACAATAAAAGAGACAACAAGTTCAACAATAGCATGAGAGCAAATTATTAATTAGGAGGCAGAACAAGTGTTAATGAAATCATATAAGGCATGTAAGGATAGACTAACACAATTAAGAATAGATTGACTAAAAACATTTAGGACATGACATAGTACTTCAACTAAAACATGGAAATAGTCTAAGTAGCCTAAACCGGACGAGTACCACGTACAACCCGTGTACCCACTAGTCACCTTACATACACGGATTTCACTCAGCACAATTGAAACATACAATACCAATCCTAAGGGGTAGTTCCCCCACACGAAGTTAGGGAAGACACTTACATCAACTAGGCCAAATCAACACTCGAAAATAGCTTTTCCCTTTAAATGCGCCTCTACACGGCTCAAATCTAACCTAAATTGACTTAATATCATCAAACAATTCTAGGGAATTAAATTGCAACATATAATGTTATGATCTTTACACTTTTCAAAAAAGGACAACAAAAGTAAACCCGGGGCTAGCCGGTTAACCCGGGCCATATAGTAGATTACGTCTACTCATGAACCCACGAGTTCATATGTGTGATTAATTTCACAATCCGAGTCCAAATCGACTCTTAAAACTCAATTTCTTATTTTTCAAAAACTTGACAAAATTTCTCAAATTTTAACTTGGACTCACATGATTTTGATGTTAATATCTTTGATATGTTTATGGAATGTGATTAGAAATAGATTAGAATCACTTACCCAATGTTTGTAGGTGAAAAACCCCTCTCAAAATCGCCTCCTACCAAGTCTACGGTTAAAAAATGAGAGAATGTTTCAAAAGTCCTGTCTCCCAACCCTTTAACCAATTACAGATGTCGCAATTGCGACACAAGGTTCGCATTTGCGAACCCTCGCAATTGCATACTAGGGATCGCATTTGTGAACCCTAACAGCCTCATTAAACCATGCAATTACGAGAAAAGGCTTCGCGATTGCGAACTGGCCTTCATCACAAAAGCAAACAATTGTTCGCAATTGCGAACCAAACAAAAATCCTACCGTCTTCTCAAATGTGAAGGGTAAGTCGCATTTGCGACCACTGTCCTTCTTCTGTCACCTTCCCAAAGGCAACCCTGGTGTTTGCATTTGCGACACCAGAGCACCGGACACCAGAATTTGCTATTTTTAGTCCAAACTACTCAAGAACATGTCTGAAACTCATTTGAGCCTTCGAGGCTCCAAACCAAGCCTTCACACAAGTCTAAAATAATCATACGAACCTGTTCGCGCAATAAAAACACAAAAATAACATCTAAAACTATGAATTGAACTCTAAAACGCCTAAATTTCAAAGTAAAGTTCAAGAATTTCTAAATTTGCAACTAAACATCCGAATCCTATCAAATCAACTCTAAACGACTCCAATTATTGTATACAAGTTCTAAATACCATAACGGACCTATTCCAAGTCCAAAATTCAAGTTTCGAGCTCGATAGCTAAAGGTCAACCAACAGTCAAACCTTTCAACTTCAAATTGCCAAATTTCGGCAAATCAACATAAAGCAACCTACGGGTTGGTCCAGTTGATACGGTTTGAATGGGGACCTCCTCCTCCTGCTTGATCTGAGACTCCGCGATAGGTTCTACAATATGGGATCTAGGATAAGCTTTGGCTCGACCTCGACCACGGCCCCTACCCCTATAGTAGCTGCAACCTGGGGCTCCGGCACCTGCTCTACTGTTGATGTTGTGCGTGTCCTCTCTATCTGTGAGAGAACAAGAATAGAATGGTTCAAACGTTAGTGAGAGAATAAAGTCGCATGATAGAGAAAGAAAGAAGTGAAATTTCCTAAATCCCTATACCCTCTAGTAGATAAGTACAGACGTGTCCGTACCGATCCTCTAGACTCTACTAATCTTACTCACAACTCATGAGACTTACGTAACCTATTTCTTTGATACCAACTTGTCATGATCCGAAATCACAACCGTAGGGCCGTGATAGAGCCTAACATCAACTTAACAATTTATAATAGTATGCTGATAATTAACAATTAATAAACTCATAAATTAACGAAATAATTATATAAATAACACGGTACTAAACTACTCCTAGAAATTCAGAGTCACAGGTACATGAGCAACTAGAATACTACAAATATAGTCTGAAATAAAGTACAAATATCTGAAACTAGATAAACAGTAAAACATGATGGAAGGGGATGACAGGGACTGCGAACGTCGAGCAGATCTACCTCAAGTCTCCTATAGTAGTTGAATCCGAGCAGTCTCTGCTACGTGCCGCTAGGACCAACACTGGTATTTGCACAAGAGGTGCAAAAATGTAGTGTGCGTACAACCGACCCAATGTACTTTGTAAGTGTCGAGACTAACCTCGACGAAGTAGTGACGAGGCTATGACAGCACACTCACTATAAACTCGTACGAATAAAGATATCATAATACATAAATATAGATAAAGTAGTAAACTCATGAAAATGGACCCGACGATCAACTAATAGAGGGCCCCAGAACAACATTATCTCATAACCTCATATCACAGTACCTATATAAAACACTACAGTTACAAACCAATACAAAACATCATACTCTGTTGTGGCGCGCAACCCGATTCCAACAATTAATACAATTTTAATTGCGGCATGCAACCCGATCCAAATGTTATTTTACAATATCTGTTACGGTGTGCCACTCGATCCCTATATTATATAAATATTTGGTGCTGCGTGAAACCTGATCCCAATATCAATTTATTTTATTATTATTGCGGCGCACAACCCGTTCCCAATATCAACTCATTAACACAAACCACACATCACAACTAATAGCGTAATCTCAACACAAAGTAGAAATGAAAATTACGGAGCATCAAGGAACTACCAGTACAAACGGAGAATAATCAATACCTTGTAATCACAAATCTTGACAATTAATTAATACAAGAATAGCTAAATGACTCATATAATCGAAATAGCATAATAAAGTGCAACAAGCAGTATAAAGACAATAAAGCCAAATAAAAACATGAAGCAATAAAGATATACAACTAATACAAGTAAGAACAAATAGCAGGTAGGCAAGTGTTTAATTGAAGATTTAACAAACCAAAATATGTAACAACTAATTGACATGTAACAAATATGCATGAATGACAAGCGAGGACATGTAGCAATCAAGACAATTAAAGTGACATGACATGGTATAAATAATGACATAAAGGTAAATAACTGAAAACACGCATGCTTTAACACATGACAACGCATATACACTCTTCACCTTGCATATACGACGTTCTCACACATAATTCACATAGAAAATAGACCAACAAATTCTGATTCCCTTAAGTCAAAGTTAGACACGACACTTACCTCTTTTCGCAACCAAATTAATAACCAACCATAGTATTTACTTTCAAACAAACATCCAAACCAACCAAATCTAGCTAAATATCGTTCAAACAATTCAAAATAAGCTTTAGAAACAATCCACGAATGAAAGAGATTCAATCTTTGATAAAATTGAGAAAGTCAACAAAATCCAAGATCGGGACCAAAATTCGATTACCCATTCAACCCCGAGCCTGATTATGTGATTTGGTTCGAAATCTGACCTCAATTTGAGGTCTAAATCTCAATTTTACAAAATACCTAAATTCTACCCAAAATCCTTAATTTCTACCATGAAATTCCTAGATTTGATGTTAAAAACTCTTAAAAAGTAATGGGGAATTGATAGAAAATGAATTAGAGTTTCTTACCAATGAATTTGGAGAGAAACATTTCTTCGAAAAACACTTCTAGAGCGTTTGGGGTTGAAAAATAAAGTGAAATGAGGTAATTCCCGATTTTCCCCTCTTTAACCCAGCTTTAGGCAAATGCAAAGTCCGCATATGCGACACACTGAATGGAAATGCGATAAGTGCACCAGACCCAGCAAAGTCGCAAAAGCGACATTTTGTTCGCAAATGCGAATTGCCCCTATCGCAAATATGAACCATCACTTCGCAAATGCAAAACTCACTCTTAGGACACTGTGTAGCAAATGCGACTCTGTGATTGCAAAAGCGATCTCAGCTTGGTCCATAAATGCGAACTATTCTTTGCAAAAGCAAAGTTCCAGCCCTCCAGCTTTTTTCACAAAGCGATCGTGTGACCGCAAAAGCGAGGCTCTCAAATTCGAGTTAGACCTCGCAAATGCGAGATCTGTAGATTACACCAGTAACTGGCCTTTCACCAGCAATGCCAAACTCTTTTGTAATGCACCTGGAACTCATCCGACCCCCTTGTGCTCTAAGTTGAACTTGCACACAAGTGTATAAACATCCTACAACCTTGCTCTCTACTTCAAGTCATCAAAATAACATCAAGTAACAAGAATCCATTATCCAAACTCAAGAATTTTCAACTTGAAACTCGTTTTCACAATTTTTCACATAACGCGCTAAAATACGCTTGGGTCACCCTAATGTTGACATCCAAATCCACTACTAAAAGTGTAAGCGAACACGGTCACATGCAATATAATATACCCAACACTGAGTCGGGAACGAATCCCACAGAGAATAATATGTAGGCGATTAGGCAAGTAAGAGAATTATCTCTTATTATGCTAAGCCAAACACTAAAAAGGTTTTTGAGAAAATATTTATGTCTAAATGGAAGAATGTAAATTAACCTACAAATAGAGTAAAATGATCAATGGCTACAAGCGTAGATACAGGGGGAATTACACTTAAGTAATGATCCAATATATTTTACGATTTTACAAATATATATGAGAGAGCTTATGTTAATTAGCCTCGAATATTAGTTCTATATTAGCTTTTTTCGAAGACTAACAAGACTTTCTTATTGAATTATCCCTAAAACAACTAAGAGATTAAGTGCACCCTATGTGGCTACAAGAAGTTCAATCTTATCCCTAGGTAGAATCTATAAAATAAGGGCTAACGCCTCAAGTTCTTGTTAATTAATCTTTCCCAACGCTAAATTACCTTTTCCAAGATTAATTCGAAGTGAATGGGTGATTCCTAGGGTTAGTTAATCCCTGTGTAAATATGTAATGACCCGGTCGGTCGTTTTCAGTATTATAATCCCGTTTACTGCTCAAATTATACTTCATAGTTGTTGTGTGAATTGCCGGGGTAAATGGTTCAGGTCAGATGAGATTTTGGAATGAATTACACCATTTAGTTCTAAGGTTTAAAGCTTGAGTTAAAATAGTGACCAGATGTCGACTTATATGTAAACAGCCCCGGAATGGAGTTTTGATGATTCAAATAACCCCGTACAGTTATTTTGGACCTAGGAGCATGTCCGAAAATGTATTTGGAGGTCTGTAGTGGAATTAGGCTTGAAATGCCGAAAGATGAATTTTTGGGAAGTATGACGGGGGGTGACTTTCTGATATCGAGGTTGGAATCTGATTCTGGAAATTTGAATAGGTCAGTAATGTGAAATGTGACTTGTGTACAAAATTTGAGGTCAATCGGACGTGATTTGATAGGTTTCGGCGTCGTTTGTAGAATTTGGAAATTTCAAAATTTATTAGGCTTGAATCCGTGTGTAGTTCGTATTTTTGAGGTTGTTTGATGTGATTTGAGGCCTTGAGTAGGTATGTGGTGTTTGGAAGGACTTGCTGGTGTATTTGGACGAGTTCCCGAGTGGCTCGGGAGAGTTTCAGATGGTTAACGAATCAAATTCAACTTGAAAAGTTTGTTTTGTGACATTATAGAATTTTCCTTCTATTTCTCCTGAAGATTCAATAATCTTACACCAAAAATGAAGATTAATTGATGGAATATAATCATAAGGGAGTTAAGAACACTTACCCCAAGTTGTGTGGAAAATTTCCTCTCCAAAATAACCCAACCCGAGCTCCAAAATCCAAAAATGGGTGAAAATGTCGAACCCTCGAATTTAAGGTTCTGTCCAAGCGATTTCCGCATCTGCGGACAAAGGGTCGCACTTGTGACCCTCGCTTCTACGGACAAAATTGTGTGCCTGCGGAGACAACCGGCTCAAATCACGCATCTGCGGTGCCTGCTCACATCTGCGAACTCGCAGATGCGCATTCCCCTTTGCACCTGCGTTTGCCCCTACGCCAGCCCCAATCCGCATCTGTACCAACACCTTTGCACCTGCGGCCTCGCATATGCGGCAAATTCCTCGCACCTGCGAGCACTGCCCAGTTCCACACTTGGCCGCTTCTTCGACTGATTTTGCTCACATGCGGCTTCGCACCTGCGATCAAAAGTGTCGCCGGTGCGATCACACCAGTAGGCAGCAGTTCCAGAAATATTTCAAGTTGAATTTGATCCGTTAACCATCCGAAACTCACCCGAGCCACTCGGTACCCCGTCCAAATACACCAATAAGTCCTAACACACACCACTGACCTACTCAAGGCCTCAAATCACATAAAAAACCTCAAAAATACGAACTATACAAGGATTCAAGCCTAATAAATTCCGATATTTCTAAATTTAACAAACCACACGAAAACCTATCAAATCACGTCCAGTTGACCTCAAATTTTTCACACAAGTCACATTTCACATTACAGACCTATTCAAATTTCCATAATTGGATTCCAACCTCGATATCAAAAAGTCAACCCCCGGTCAAACTTTCCAAAAATTCATCTTTTAGCATTTCAAGCCTAATTCCACTATGGACCTCCAAATAAGTTTCCGGACACACTCCTAAGTCCAAAATTACCGTACGGAGCTATTGAAATCATTAAAACTCCATTCCGGGGTCATTTAAACATAAGTCGACATCCGATCACTATTTTAACTCAAGCTTTAAACCTTGGAACTAAATGGTCTAATTCATTCCAAAACCTCACCGGACCTGAACCATTTACCCCGACAATTCACACAACAACTGTGAAGTATAATTTGAGCAGTAAACGGGGTTGTAATACTCAAAACGACTGCGGGTCATTATATTTTCCCCCACTTTAACATGCGTTCGTCCTCGAACGTGCCAAGAGTTATTTCCAAGCCATCAAATCATTGTTCCATCTTACCACACACGTACCCGGGGATGAACCCACATCACCCTATTCCATATAGGCTTGACAACACAATACAACTAAAATCATTGATTTAACTTTAGCCCATAAACCTTGGAATTTAATTTCCAACCTTTAGAATTTCTTTCAAGACACGAATCTTACATTTACACATTGTATGAGTTTGAACAAGCTGGATCGAGCTATAACTATAACCACGGATATAATCAACTAACATATTACACAACTCGCATGCTCGTAGCACCATTTTTGATCACCAATAACTGCTCAAAACCAACTAAGTACTAGTACAAAACCCATATCGAACCAAACCTCATCCCAAAACTTGCGTACATTGTTGATAATAAAAGAAACACGCGATATTTCATGACCACTTACTAGATCAACAAGTTATGGAGCTCTCTCGCCCCAACCAGAACCATAATCGCTTTCTGAGCCGACTTTCAATATCATCCTTTCGAACATACCGTAATTGAACCTGATAGTACCCATTCTAGGTCCAATGACCTTATATTACTAAACATAACTGTTCCACAGACATACCACACAAATATAACTCGGAGCTACAACCTGTGCCATTCGTGCACCAATACGCAACCATTCAAATGTACTCAGTCATTAAAAAGAATTACTCAAATGAGAGAACTGCCCCGCCAGATTAACAAATACCGCCACAACGAAATGCTGAAACTTCATCACACCGTATAACCATCACCCGATCCTAACACAAAGTTCATACCTTAACATAACCCCGCTGCAATGTGTGACCCCATCCAAATGCTGGTCCATAATATATACCTCGTTCAACCCCGCTCAAAATCAATAACCACAGAGAGGCAAATGACAAATTCCACACAAATACTCATCACGCAATCGATCATGCAATACCCAAATACTCATCACGCTCAATTTCCGCTATAAGGTTCAAATAGAACCGCACCATATGTGCACATAACCAATGAATCACAACTCCTTGTAGGATAAAGAAGTAACTCATAGATCATCTCAGAACACGAATAAGCTCAACATCAACCGAATGACACATCCCTCAATAATAGCAGTATGGAGCCAACCACTCCGGCTCGGTGTAGAATATACATCTTAATTGGGCCTACCTATGGACCCCCAAATCAACTCGAGTTACCCACAAATAGATAACAATCCCTCCAAAAATCCATAATGACTGAATCATAACACATTTTATCATCTGGCTAGCTCCGGCCACTACTTCACAGTCCACAACCATGAAACAATCTGCTCCTGAGAACTCCCAATCTCCAAATCCATAGAATACGTGAATCACCATATTTGATTCCATCTCCACCGCCTGAATGTCTAACACCTCTCTCATACACGATCATCCCACGAGAAATACTTTAAAAGTTCTTCCGTTTCACTTGGCAAAATTTGAATATCAGTAGTCGATCAACCAGGAAAATGTCGCAATACCTATGAGATATCCATAATTCAAAACATAGTGCGCCTTTTGAAATGTACACTCTACTCACGCAATACCAAATAGTTATAGCATTCATCTAAACATCGAAAATTGTTCATGCCTCTAAGAATTTATGACCTTCCTTTCAAAGCTAAACCATGACCTTGCACACGTCAATCTTAATCCCACATAACACACCGCATCTATTATGCCATCATTTGAAAAATATGATAATCTTGTTATCAACTCTGAGTCACCAATAATTGACATACCCTTTTAGTTAGAAACCTTTCTCTTGCTTCTTTCCAGTAGGAAATCACAATATACAACACATTCTCCACACCGGTAGAAACCATCAAGAATACTTTGGAATCCATTTGCACATAGCCAAGCTATCAGGACCGAAGCTCTCTAACTCAACCAGGCCACACAGGTCACCAAACTCAATAATATTGCCACAAAGCACTTGTAGAAAACCCCCACATCATAAGCACCCAAAGAACCGATCATATCCATTACCATACTGATCCAACCTACTACCCAGTTGTCCTATTTTCTCCGAGTCCCTTCCGAATTTGTCTTCAGATTGATACTTCTTCAAGCTAAAATACCATGATCTTTAACCACAACTCACCCTACAAACCTTATCATAGAACCACAATGCCCTACGGGCCATAAGCAACTATATTCTTCTTAATCAACTTCAAAAACAAATACCACAATTGTAACACTCACTCTGAAAATGCCTTATGTGAATTTGAAATTGTTCTTCTCACCCTCCTTATACTAAAACATAGAATCCATAGTCATACAGAATTTCCGCAAGTCCAGGCACCATCAAATTAAAATCTCAGATTTTATCCATACGCAAGTTCGGAAACATTCTCAATTGCTATATATAATTCTCAAACCCACTAGAATTTTCTCAGGAGTCACCCACTTTGCTCAAATCTAATTGCACCACCCAAATGGGCCAAAAGACACGTTCCCATTAGCACCACAACACTCAAAGAAGTAACTCTACTTTAACACCACATATCAAATTCATACTCCATGCGCACTACATCATTCACCAATAACAACTCATTTATCCCACGAATTACATATACTCATACATGCAATATAATCCTTAACCAGGAATTTCCTTATTCGAGTCATCCTCGATCTCAACTTCTGCAAGTTATAACCAACTCACAAGTATGCCTCAGACCAAAATTAAAATTTAACATCTAACCATGAAATTAAATTGTCAATAGCAGACTCCCCCACTTGTCTCAAAGCCATAGAGTAAAACATTCCATAAGTCACAATACCAATACTCTCTTACTACCATAATGCCACAGTTAGTTCAACGAAACTTCTTCTCAAGTTCTTACAACGCCAACCATACAAATACCTTAAGCATCCGCTAAGCTCGTATTCATCCTCCTGACATACAATTCAACTTTATCAACCAGATTCAGATTCAAATCTCCGCCCATAAGCCCCGTCGGCAGAAAAGAAACTCTCTACTCACATAATAAGGATTACACCTATGTAGATTACTCCGCAGGGGATAACCCACCTGCTTAGCCTCAAACTAGTATCTTGTTATACCCTTTCACAGTCACAATTACTATGCAATCACTTAGTCTATCTGAGTCCAAACTCATTAACCAGACATGAGAGTTTGGTCTATCCCAAAATTTAACAATGTGAAAGATCCTTCAAAACATTCATTACTCGAGACTGTTCGTCACATCAAATCGAAAATCAAGCACCCAATGGCCTTCCCTTTACATTTCAACTTCTCGTCATATTCCAATCATCTTAACACATCCCGCGGTTACATCATACCCATCACACCACCATTCCACCGCTCATCGAGCCACAAATTCCACTGTAGGGTAATTACCGGACATATAAGTCCAATATCACCGTACAGGGCTATTTGAATCATCAAAAGTCCATTCCGGGGTCGTTTACATATAAGTCGACATTCGGTCACTATTTTAACTTAAGCTTTAAACCTTGGAACTAAATGATACAATTCATTCCAAAACCTCATCGGACCTGAACCATTTACCCCGGCAATTCGCACAACAACTGTGAAGTATAATTTGAGCAGTAAACGGGATTGTAATACTCAAAACGATCGGTCGGCCGTGTCGTTTCAAGTTTGAATATCGATTTGGAATCGGATTTGAGTAAAATTAGTATGGTTGAACTTGTAATTAGATGGGTTGTTGTATTTTGTGAGTTTTATCAGATTTCGAGACGTGGACCCCACGGGTGATGTTTGGGGCGTAATTTCAGATTTTGTGGAAAATATTAGCATTTTGATATGGAATTAATTTCTATAAATTGTGTGGACTGAATCAAATTAATTGTGGTAGATTCGAGCCGTTCGAGAGTTGATACGCGCATAATGGGATTTCTAGAGCATTGTTTAGCTTGCTCGACTTTGGATTCGGCTTGTTCGAGGTAAGTAACTCTTCTAATCTTGGGGTTGAGGGTATGAACCCTGAATATATGTATTTAGTGAATTGTTGGGAGGTGACATACATGCTAGGTGATGGGCGTGTGGGCGTGCACTATAGAAATTGTGACATAATTGTTTCTGTGGAATTTTGTAGTTAAATGATCTTGGCATTTTCCATGCGATTTTATGAGTTAAAGAAATTGAGCTGAAACGCATATTAAAAATTATGTTGAGGCTATGTGCCAGTATTATTGGGACCCACAGAGGTCATATTGCTATGAATTATTTGTTTTAAATTAAAAATTCATACTCAGTCATATTCATTTCATTGCATATCATATCTCAGTCTCTATTGTTATTTATTGATACATCATATCATCATTTTTCGGCTATTTTCATGACATTGTGAGCCTGAGAGACTGGAGATTGATGACCGAGTGAGGCTGAGGGCCTGATTGTGAGGATTATTATGTGGATCGGGGCCGCCCGCCTGCAACATGCTTTATATGCTGTATTATTATAGCACGTGAGTTGTCCGTGAAACACGTGAGTTGTCTGTGTAGATTATAGCGCTTGAGATGAAGGAGCCCCTCCAGAGTCTGTACACACCCCCAGTGAGCGCAGGTACCTACTGAGTGCGAGTGCCGAGTGTTGAGTGACTGGGAGGCATGAGTGATTGTGAGGTATGCCCTAGTGGCATGAGTGATGGTGAGGTATGCCCGAGAGGCATGAGTGACTGTGAGGTTTGTCCAAGGGGTTGTATATGAGTGATGTTCTGCCCGAGAAGCTGTTTATGATTTTATCACTGAGTTGCATCGCATTAGCATGCACACATGACATACATGCATAGAGATGTATTTTTCTCATGCTGTACAACATCACATCATTCATGACTTCTCACATATTTTTACAGAGGGGTATAGTGATGCATTTATTTTATACGGGTTATCCGGAAGGAAAATGAAACATCTTATTTATTATTGAAAATATTTTGGGAGATATTATTGTTTTCAAACTATTCATATTTTTGGCAACTTCGGCAAATGATTTGGGTTTTCACTGATGTATTTGAAAGGAAGAACTATTATTTTTGAAATCATGATTTGGCTGAACATTTTATCTCTGAGTTACTTCTGGTATTATTTACTTTATGTTGTTATGGACTGTTGTGGACTATTGGTTATGGACTCGACCTTGGTAGAAGCTCGTCACTACTTTCAACCTACGGCTAGGTTTGTTACTTACTTAGTATATGGGGTCGGTTGTACTGATATTACACTTCTACACATTGCGTGCAAATGTTGGTTGTTGTTGTTGCTGTGCTCGATGGTTGCGGGACTTGAAGATGCATCTGCATTCCTGTTGTAACTGCCTCTTATTCAGGGTAGCCTTAGATTTATAAAAGGTCTATTAATGTATTATTCAAACAGACTATGTATTTATTTCATTTTCACTTTCTATACTCTATTCTCAGAAGCTCATGATTTGTACTACCAGTTTTTGGGGATTGTATAAGATTAAGATCTTTATTCACGTAAATTGGTTTAATAGTTATTATTGAAATTGGATAATTAAAAGTTGGCTTACCTAGCGGGTTGGGTTAGGTGTCATCACGACTAGTTGGATTTTGGGTCGTAACAAAATATTAAAGAACTAGAATAATTAGAGTAACAATAACTCACTTCTAATAAATAATAATCATTCAATACCTAAGCATAACTAGAGATTTAATCCAAAGTTTAATAATGAATATTCGAATAAATCGGATTCATGTAACAGAATAAATACACCACACTTAGATATTCAAGACAAAGCAAGAAAATTTAGAAGTGAGTAAAAATGAGTAAGAAAATCTCAACCACAGTCTTCAAATCTTCAATTCCCAAGTGTGTGCAAGAACCCTTGCTCCCAAACTTGTTTTCTTAGTCAAGAAGACCAAAAATATATCTAAAGATATCTAAGGGAGCCAAAGATGTCTTCTAAATGAGTTGGGTCGAGTATTAAATTGTTCGGGAGAAAGATAAATGTGAATTTCCAAAA
>AWOL01S0010945.1:82962-102094 GCA_000715115.1 Nicotiana otophora | reverse complement strand
CCCCAAATTCTTCATCGTGTTCGCGATCATGCCTTCGCGTTCGGGAAGCTTTGACTCCTGAAGGTTCGCGTTCGCGATAAATCCTCCGCGTTCGCGATAAAGCCTTCGCGTGCGAAGAATTGTTGACCAGTTGACTTCCGCGTTCCTGATAAAATCTCTTGTTCGCAAAGGGTAATTCACTGGGCAGAAATTTTATCTTCATTTTAGCTGCCTTTTTACTTGTTTTTACTTGGTTTCTTCCCGGTCACTTCTAAATCACATTAAACCTGTAAAGTGGACGTAAACTACATTAAATACACTATTTTATCATTCACACATAGCTAAAATATAATATTTATCAAACAGATCCCTACCAAAAGTGGGTATGAGTCTAAAAATATCATACGAACCTACCTGAATTGTCAAAACAGCGATGCGAGGTCGTTTACCAAGAAAGTTGATTGTGGTCAACTCAAGTGTCCTTTTAGGCCAGAAATCACATTTTATTCAAATGTTTACGTAAAAATGTTTCGAAAAACGATACAAATCACACATGCAAATCAAGAAATATCAAATAAAGCTAATAGAGGTCTCGGAACACGAAAATAAATGCTAGTACTCAAAACGACCTATCCGATCGTTATACCGGAAACTCAGCCAACAAATAAGCAATTTTCTGTTTGCTTTGCCAAGTAGGCCAATAACATGATATTATTACGAACATAAAATGCAATTTGTAGTAAAATTGGATTAAAACGTTCAACCACCCAAAGTTTGTTACCATACTTTGTCATCTACAAAACGATCATCATCCAATGATTTTGATTTTTGCTTCATAGTTCTTGACGAGAGCAGCAGCAGAATGCATCCCCATGAAAGATTGGAGGCTCAGTCGCCATATGCAAAAGTTGCAAGCCTTTAACTATTTCAACATCATTGTCCCCAGTGATCAGTAGCTTACCTTATTTTCTGAATCTAATCCAGAAAGAGTAAGTTTTCAAATAATTTGTTTTATTTCGCACTCTGCGCTAAATACCTGTAAGAAGAGTTTAATTGATTGACCAAAACAAAAAGGGTATAATCCCATATTTCCTCATTTTCTAGTGAGATAATATTTTCTCGAGAAGCAATCCCTGCAAAGCTAACAGGGAAATTCAGGAAATGCAACTGCTCAATGTCATATCTTAAAAATAAATTGCATACTTACATGATGAAATTAATTATTAGGATCATAAGAAGGAATATTTCCGCAAGGATACCAGATCAAAATGAAGTTAGTTCTATCACTGTCCAATTAGAGTCTTCTATTACTATATTTAGTAAACATTACTTGAAACAAATTACAAAATTAGAAAATTGTTGTTACTCCTACGGTAACTTTTGATAAACAACTCATGTTGGCTTCATGCTTGATAAACAACTCCAGTGCGGCCCTATATCAGCTCCATTTAAGCTGATACTGTCCGCCAGCTATTCGGGGTTCCTCCAGTGGGCCTTCAGGTCATCAGGGCCAGACTTCAGGTCAGTAGTCCACCGTACCGAGAGGCTATTTCGAGTGCGGGTATCTTGGCAATGTAAGGAGGTTCTATCCCAGGCTTCGCGGAAAGGCAGTGCAGCAGGGTCAGCAGCCTATGATTACAACACCAGCTGCCACACCGGCCGTCCGGCTGCCCAGAGGCGGAGGGAAGGTGGGTAGGGGTCATCCTAGAGGTGGAGGCAAGCCAGGTGGCGCTCCAGCTATTTTCTATGCTTTTCCGGCCAGACCAAATGTAGTGACCACAGAAACCGTAATCACATGTGTTATTTCTGTTTGCGGTAGAGATGCTTCAGTACTATTTGATCCAGGGTCTACATATTCATATGTTTCATCTCTATTTTCTTATTTCCTAGTTGTTCCTCCTAAGTCCTTGGGTAGTCATGTTTATGTGTCCACACCAGTGGGCGATTCTATTGTGTTGGATCAGATCAATCGGTCATGTATTGTAACTTTCTACTGTTATGAGACTAGAGCGGATCTTTTGTTACTCGATATGACCGACTTTGAGATCATCCTCGGTATGGATTTGTTATCTCCATATCATGCCATCCTTGATTGTCATGCCAAGATTGTTACCTTGGCGATGCCAGAGTTGCCTATTTAGAGTGGAAGGGTTCGTCTGTCAGTGCATCAAGTCGGGTTATCTCTTTTATGAACGCTCAACACATGGTCGAGAAGGGTTGTTTGGCTTGTGATGACCCAAGATGTCATCTTTAAATTTAATAAGTAATTCTGTGTTCTAAAACCTCGAAAAATATTATTTATCATTCCTCGACTTGCGTGCGCAGTCCGTAAAATTTTTCGGAAAGTTTTCATCTGCAAAATGGATAAAAATGTGAAATAGAGCTTTAAACCTTAACTAGGTTGACTTTGGTCAACACTTTTAGCAAACGAACCCGGATCAGTATGTTGACAGTTCCGGTAGCTCCGCATCGTGATTTGGGGCTTGGGCGTATGCCTGAAATTTAATTTGGAGGTCCCTAACTCAAGTTATGACCATTTAACGGAACTTGCAATTTAAAGGCTAAAGACTTCCAAGTTTGACCACGGGGTTGACTTTTTGATATCGGAGCCGGAATCCAATTCTGGAAATTTGAATAGCTTCGTTATGTTATTTATGACTTGTGTGCCAAATTTAAAGACATTCCAGATTCATTTAATATGTTTTGGCACAAGATTTGCAAATTGAAAAGTTTAAAACTTAAAAGTTCGAATCGAGGTGTGAATTGTAATTTTGATGTTGTTTGATGGGAATTGAAAAACCAAGTAAGTCCGTATTATGTTTCGGGACTTGTTGGTATATTCGGACGGGTCCCGAGTACCCCGAGTTTGATTCGAATCGAAATCGGAACAAGAATTGGACTTAAGGAAAAATAAAACATTTGGCCTTCTGGTGTAATCGCACTTGCGGATATTTAACCGCAGGTGCGAGCTCGCAGAAGCGATCCTTCCATCGCAGATGCACTCGGGCATGGCTGGGCAAAAGTCCGCAGGTGCGAAAACCTGCACGCACCTGTGTGTCCGCAGAAGCGGACATAGTAATCGCAGAAGCGGAGGTCAGCGCAGGTGCACATTTTTTCTTCCGCAAGTGCGGAAATGCCTGGGTAGTGTATATATCGAAGAGCCCGATATTTTTACTCATTTTGGTCATTTTGATCTCGGTTAAGGCGAAGTTTTGGGCGATTTTCACGGAAAAGAGGTAAGTGTTCCTTATCCTATATTTATTATATTTCATGATTCCATACTCGTTTATATCATGAATCCATGAATTTATGGAAGAAAAATAAGATTTTTCTAAAATCTTTCAAAAACAAAAAATTTAGATTTGAAGGTCCATTTGACATCGGAATTGGATAATATTTATATGGTTGAACTCATAGCGGAATGGGCGTTTGGATTTTGCGAGTTTTTTTGGGATTTGATACGTGGGTCCCATTGTCAAATATTTTAATGAATTTCAGATTTTTATCCGTAAAAATTAGTAAATTCATATGGAATTAATTCCTATGATTAGTATTAAATATATCGAATTGTTTGTGAATTGATTTGAAGCTTTTAGAGACAAATGTAAAAGGAAAAGTTGTGGTTGAGTAATTGATTGGAATTTGCAAAGCGAGGTAAGTGTCGTGGTTAACCTTGACTTGAGGGAATAGAACCCTTAAATTATTTATTATGTTAAATGCATGTGAACGACGTATAAGTGAGGTGACGAGTGTCTATACGTCGTCAAATTAATTGTTTGCCTTCTTACTTGAAAAATCACAATTTCTTTTAAATCATAAATTAATTATTATAATAATTATTTCTCTCTTATTCTTTGTCAAATATTAATTCTTGAATTCCTGCATTAATTGTTACATGCTATTTGGATTATGTGCTTTAATTGTTATTTGACATTTAGCATATTAAATATTAAACTGCCTATTTTTTTCCTTAGTTCCATAATAATTTGCTATTTGTCATTGTTTGTTTCATAATTAAATCATAATTATTGTATGCTTGTTGTCTTATAATTTTATATTAATTGTTGTATTTATTGGGAAAATTTCATCTATAAGAATTGGTAAATGGATATATTGGAGGATTGGGTTGCACGCCGCAACAAACTTAGTAAAAAGTCCATATTTGAGGATCGGGTTGCACGCCGCAACAGACTTATTAAAAAGTCCATATTGGAGGATCGGGTTGCACGCCTCAACAGACTTATTAAAAAGTCCATATTGGAGGATCGGGTTGCACGCCTCAATAGACTTATTAAAAAGTCTATATATACTTGATTGAAATAAATATATAACAGACTTGATTAAAATAAATATATTGGAGGAGCGGGTTGCACGCCACAATAGAACTGAATGTGAATATATTGTGAGAGCGGGTTGTACGCTGCAACAGAACTGAATGTGAATATATTGTGAGAGCGGGTTGCACGCTGAAACAGAATTGAATGTGAATATATTGTGAGAGCGGGTTGCACGCTACAACAGAATTGATGAAAATGATAATTGGTTATGACTGCTGAGTTGGCTTCAATTATTATAAATGAATTACCTGATATATTTTTATTATTGTTGTTGTTACTAATATTGCGTACATGTAATATAAGTGACCCGCCTTAGCCTCGTCATTACTTCGCCGAGGTTAGGCTCAGCACTTACCAGTACATGGGGTCGGTTGTACTGATACTACACTATGCACTTCTTGTGCAGATTTTGGAGTTGGTCCCAGCGGCGTACCATAGACTTGCTTGGATTTCAGCTACTCAGAGGAGACTTGAGGTATAACTGCATTGCGTTCGCAGTTCTGAAGTCCCCGTCTACTTTACTTTAATTGTGTGTTTGTTTTCAGACATCTTTATTTTATTCAGACATTTATTTGTATTTATTCTAGAAGCTCGTGCACTTGTGACACCAATTCTGGGATGGTATTTAGACACCGTTGTTTTTATGGATTATTTACTATATTTCAGACTTTACTTCCGCATTCGTTCTTTGATTATTAATAAATTTAAAAATTATTTTAAAAATAGATAATATTATTCTAACATTGGCTTGCCTAGCAAGTGAAATGTCAGGCTCCATCACGGTCCGAAGGTGGGAATTTCGGGTCGTGACATGGCTTATCTAGCATATGTTCGGGATACTACTACAGAGACTCCGGCGATTAATTCAGTGCCCGTGGTCCTGGTGTTCTCCGATGTATTTTCTTCTGGTCTTCCCAGCATGCCACCATATCGTGATATCGATTTTTGTATTGATCTGGCTCCAAGTACCTAACCTATCTCTATTCCACCGTACTGCATGACTCCAAAAGAGTTGAAGGAGTTGAAAGAACAGCTTGAGGAGTTGCTAGCAAAGGGGTTCGACAGACCGAGTGTGCCGCCTTTGGCTGCACCGGTGTTATTCGTAAAGAAGAAAGATGGGACTATTGGGATGCGCATTGATTTCCGCCAGTTAAACAAAGTTACAATTAAGAACAAGTATATGTTGCCATGTATTGATGATTTGTTTAACCAGTTGCAGGGTGTTAGGGTGTTCTCTAAGATTTACTTGAGATTGGGGTGCCATCAGTTGAAGATTCGGGATTCGGATGTTCCGAAGACAGCTTTCCGGACTAGATATGACCACTATGAGTTTCTAGTGATGTCCTTCAATTTGACTAACGCCCCGGTGGTTTTTATGGATTTGATAAACCGGGTGTTCGGGACATATATTGATTTGTTTGTCATTGTCTTCATTGATGACATTTTGATCTACTCGCGTAGCATGGAGGAGCACGAGCATCATTTGAGAGCGGTGCTTTAGACCTTACGAGAACAGAGGTTATATGCTAAGTTCTTCAAGTGTGACTTTTGGTTATATTCTGTGGTATTCTTGGGGAATGTTGTATCAGGCAAGGATATTAAGGTTGATCCCAAGAAGATTGAGGCAGTTCAGAGTTGGCCTCATCCTACCACAGCGACCGAGATCAGGAGCTTCTTGGGGTTAGCAGGTTTTTATTGTCAGTTTGTGGAGGGCCTCTCATCTATTGCATCACTTTTGACTAGATTGACCCAGTAGGGTGCTCCGTTCCGATGGTCCGACGATTGCGAGGCGAGCTTTCAGAAGCTCAAGACCGCATTGACTTCAGCACCAGTGTTAGTGTTGCCTTCTGATTCAGGGATGTATACTGTGTATTGCGATGTTTCACGCATTGGCCTGGGTTGAGTATTGATGCAGGAGAGGCGAGTTATTGCATATTCTTCACACTAGTAGAAGCCCCACGAGACGATTTACCCCGTAACACGATTTGGAGGTTGTCGCGATAGTTCATGCTCTTAAGATCTGGAGGCATTATCTTATGGGGTGTCCTATGAGATTTACACCGATCATCACAGCTTGCACCATTTGTTCAAGCTAACGGATCTGAATTTGAGGTAGCGCAGGTGGCTTGAGTTAGTAAAAGATTATGATATTACCATCCTTTATCATTCGGACAAGGCGAATGTGGTTGCGGATGCCTTGAGCAGAAAGTCGGAGAGTATGGGTAGTTTGGCATTCATTTCAGCAGAGGAGAGACCATTAGCTTTGGACATTCAGTCCTTGCTTATCTGACTTGTGAGGTTGAATATTTCAGAGCCCAACCGAGTTCTCGCATGCGTCGTCGCCCAGTCTTCACTATTCTAGCAAATCAAGGCTCGCCAGTATGACGATCCATACTTATTAGTTCTCAGAGAGATAGTACTACAGGGTAGTTCCAAGGAGGTTACTATCAGTGAGGATCCAGGGTCGTGTATGTTTTTATAATGTGCATGGATTGAGGGAAAAGCATATAGAAGAGGCACACAACTCTTGGTATTCTATTCATCCAGGTGCTATGAAGATGTATCGCGACCTGAGGCAGCATTATTGGTGGCGGCAGATGAAGAAGGACATAGTTGAGTATGTAGCAGGTGCCTAAATTGCCAGCAGGTTAAGTATGAGCATCAGAGGCCAGGTGGCCTACTCCAACAGATGGTTATACCTGAGTGAAAATGGGAGCGCATTAATGCAGACTTCGTAGTTGGGTTGCCACGGACCTTGAGGAAGTGATGCAGTTTTATTCATTGTTGAGTATGTAGCAGGTGCCTAAATTGCCAGCAGGTTAAGTATGAGCATCAGAGGCCAGGTGGCCTACTCCAACAGATGGTTATACCTGAGTGAAAATGGGAGCGCATTAATGCAGACTTCGTAGTTGGGTTGCCACGGACCTTGAGGAAGTTTGATGCAGTTTTATTCATTGTTGACAGGTTGACCAAGTCGGTACACTTCATTCCGGTTGTGACCACGTATTCTTCAAAGAGATTTTCCTAGATTTACATTCAGGAGATTGTTCGGTTGCACAGTTTGCATGTTTCCATTATATCAGATAGAGGTCCTCAGTTTACTTTGCATTTCTGCAGAGCAGTACAGAGTGAGTAGGGGACCTGGGTAGAGCTCAGCACAACCTTTCATCCGTAAACCGACGGGCAGTCAGAGCGGACAGTTCAAATCATGGAGGATATGCTCACAATATGTGTGGTTGACTTAGAAAGAAATGGGATCGATTCTTGCCTTTGGCCGAGTTTGCTCACAACAGCAGTTATCAGTCCATAATCAAGATGGCTCCATTTGAGGCTTTATATGGTCGGCAATGTCATTCGCCCATCGGATGGTTTGAGCCCGGTGAGGCTATGTTATATGGTACTGATTTGGTGAAGCATGCCTTGGAAAAGGTAAAGTTGATATAGGAATGACTTCGCAAAACACAGTCCAGACAGAAGAGTTACGTGGATCAGAAGGCGTGTGACTTATCATTTATGTTGGGTGAGAAGGTTCTCTTGAAAGTCTTAGCGAGGAAGGGAATTATGAGGTTTGGGAAGTAGGGAAAGTTGAGTCGAAGGTTTATAGGTCCATTTGAGGTGCCGAGACGAGTTGGGGAGGTTGCTTATGAGCTTGCTTTGCCACCTAGTCTATCGGGAGTTCATCCAGTTTTGCACATGTCTATGTTCCGAAAGTATCATGCCGACAGGTCGCATGTGTTAGACTACAGCACTGTACAGTTAGATTATAGCGTGGGTTATCAGGAGGAGCCAGTTGCCATTGTTGACAGGCAGGTTCGCCAATCGAGGTCCAAGAAGATTTTTGCGGTAAAGTTTCAGTGGAGGGGTCAATCGGTCGAGGAGATGACTTGGTAGATAGAGGAGGGCATGCGGGGCAGGTATCCACACTTATTATGCACTCCAAGTATGATTATAGGCCCATTCGAGGACAAACGTTATTTAAGAGGTGGCGAATATGATGACTCGACTAGTTGTTTTGCTTTTTAGTAGCCCTTGTTTCTTAAACAAGACTCCACGTATGTGATTTTACTATTTTATGACATGTGGGGAATGGTTAGTTAGGGTTTGGAAATGTTCGGGTTGATATCAGAACACTTAGTGCCTTAATATTGGTTTTAAAGGGTTAAATTTGACTTGGATCATCATTTCTAGTAAACGACCTCATAACCAGGATTTGATTGTCCCGATGGGTTCGTAGGATGAATTTTACTTGGGCGTATGATCGGATCAGGTTTTGGATGACCTGGGAGTGTTTCGGCGCATAAAGTTGAAAGTTGGCACATTGAAGGTTTTATAGTTCTTAAAGTTTGATTTGAAGTTGGTTTTGGCATTATTGAGGTTCGTTTGGGATTTAGTGCCTTAGAATAGCTCCATATGGCGAATCAAGACTTGCACGCAAAATTTTATGTCATTCCGAGAAGTTTAACTATGATTCGGCGTATTCATAGTAAGTTGGAAGAACTTGAAGTTCATAAGTTGATTCTACTTGGTTTTGGGTTGTGATTCTTAGTTTTAAGTTGTATTCCGCATTCCGAGGGTGCGAGCAACTCCATGTTATGTTTACGAACTTGTTGGTATGTTTGGGTGACGCCCGGGGGCCCTCAGGTTCTATTCAGACGATGCGCGGATCAAGTATGAACTTGAAAGAGTTCTAGTGCACCAGTTCTGGTGCGTCTGCACCTGCGAGATTTTGGCCGCAAGTGCGAGCACGTAGGTGCGAGCTTTTGGCCACAGATGAGGTCTTGGGTGAGTGGTTAGTGGCCCGCAGAAGGGGAGGAATTTCCGCAGAAGCAGCCTCGCTTCTGTGATGGAAGGGCCGTAGATACGAGAAGGGGCTGGCCAGGCCTGTACCGCAGGTGCGACGTAGCTTTCACAAAAGTAGGAGGTCGTCCACATAAGCGAGGTCAGGTGGACTGGGCTAGTATTGCACCTGCGATTGATTTTCTGCCGGTGCGGCACCATAGAAGCGGCACATTTTCCGCAGAAGTGGATATCGCTGGAGGCAGAAGGGCTCATTTAAGACAGGACTTATGCCATTTATGGTTCATTTATTTCACTTCTTGGGTAATTGTGTAGCTTCTTAGAGAGGGGTTTCCACCTAGCTATTGAAGGTAGGTAATTTCTACCCAATTTAAGTTTAATACATAGATTGTAGGTAGATTGTAACATGTAAAATTATGGAAATTATGGGTTTAGTTGAAAAACCTAGGTTTTGATAAAAATAGGATTTAACCACGAAAATGATTATGGAATTGGGTGAAAATTATATATTTGCGTTCGTGAGGTTATGAGTAACATCTATCTTCAAACATTTCCAGAATCCCGGCACGTGGGCTTGGGGTGAATTTTAAGAATCTTCCAATTTGGGTTGGGTAATTACTCTAATTGTTAAATTATGAACTTTTGAACATGTGTTAATTAATTTATAAAACATTTGAATAGTTTTGGATTGTTCGGAACCGAGTTGAGACTTTAGAACAAATTTGTGGGCTGGAAAGTGAGCTTTGAGACGAGTTAAGTCTCTTGCCTAACCTTGTAAGAGGGAATTTACCCATAGGTTATTTAAATTACTATTTGCTTCTAATTGTGGGGGCTACGTACGTACAAGGTGACGAGAGTTCGTGCGTAGCTACTAATTATCCTTTATGTACGGGTAGCTTAGGACCCAAATTATGAAATACTTGTAATGTTTGCACCCTACTTGTTAATTAAACTGCCTATATTATATTGAAACTTGATAAGGGATTTGTAAAGGCCAAATTCCACTTACTTGAATTTTGGATGGTTGCTTGACCGTTAATACAAATTGTGTTTCCTTGTGTATTAGCCTTGTTATAGATTTTAAATCGGATGCTCATAAAATATTCTCTCTTCTTGTGGAGTGGGCCGAATGCCTCGGTAGTAGAATAGATGCATCTATGGTTCATGCCGCTCGACCCTCGGCAATGTGCACATTATTCTGGATCGGGTCGTACGACCTAGGCATAAATCGTGTGTGTTAATGCTTGGAGCCCGAATACACTTGATATAATTTTTTATGAATTAAAGGTTATAATTTAATTATTTTCTCAGAATATATTGGGAATTTGTATGTGCCAGTGGAAGACTTTTGAAATTTGCTATTAGTTAAAGAATCATCTAATCATTGTTACTATTGTATTAATATTGTTATTCACATATTTAATGCCTACTTAGCATTTCCTGTATTTTATTTGTTAGCCCATAGTAAGTGTCGATGTCGACCCCTCGTCACTACTTCATCGAGGTTAGACTGGATACTTACTGGGTACATGTTGTTTATGTCCTCACGCAATACTTCTACACTAATCGTGCAGGAATTGAGGCAGGTGCATCTGGAAGTCATACTGGCGCACACCCTCGTTACCCTAACGCCTAGTGTGAACTGCTTTCTGAAACTGTTCTACAGCGCCCGATCTCTCTTTTGCATTTATTTTTTGTCTACTCTATTTCAGACAGTAGCTAGAGTTTTGTATATTCTACTAGTTTCTCAAACACTTGTGACACCAGGTCTTGGAACACATGCTGGTAGACTTTACGGTTTTGGAGGAGTTAATTCACTGTATTTGCTCACTCATTAGATTTCTCTTTACTTTATTAAATTTTCTACTCCTTATTTTCTTAATAAATGAAATTTAAACTTGAAAATTTGTTAAAAATAACAATTATGTTGTTAGTTCACTGTTGGCTTGCCTAACGGCCTATAGCAGAAATTGGGTCGTGACAACTGTTGTAGGACCATATTGGAGGCATGAAATGTTGTGAATGTTGTTTCAAGCATATCATAGTCAGTGAGACTATCTCCACAGAGTTTTAATTTAGAAGTAATTCTGAAACAGACTTAAAGTCTTGGAGCTTCAGATGAGGCCAACGTATCATGCTTATGAAAGTGTAACCAACTTTAAGTTGCCATATCTTTCCTTTAAGCCATTCCAAAAAACAAGTGGAACGTGACTGTGAGATATTCTATTTTCAACCCTTCATCAAGGTGATGGCACAAGAAAATCAAGGCCTTAGTACATTCTTGGGTAGATGCTTTACTTTTATCTTAAAGGGCGTCTCCAAGACCCATTGCATCTAAATGGATTTCAGCATCCAAGACCCATGTTATATAGTTCTTGCTCAAAATTTCAAGGGCAACGAACTTTCATTTCATAATATCAGTCATAGTTAAAAGAGGAGAAATAGTATACCTTAGTCTTCTCAAAGTGCTTCTTGATATGGTAGAGTCTCGTGCTGATATCATGTTATAAAACAATAAAAGAAGAAGAATATTGCAGAGAAACGTAGGGAGAGAGAATTGTTATTGATTTTGGGATGAATTACAATGGAATAGAACACCTCTATTTATAGGAAAAAAATGACTTAGCCACCAAGTAACAAACCCTAAGATCTCTCTAAAATATAGACATTCACCCTAAATATAATTCTACTATAATAGTTATTGCTATTGTTTATTTATTTGCCTTCCTAACAAGCAGTGTTAGCCGTTGTCACAACTCTAGTGGCACTTTGGGTCGTGACATTATATTTATTAGTGTATCTGGTTGCACGCTGCAACGAAGCTTGGATTGTTACCGCCCCCCTAGAGTCAGTTTATTACCTATGTTACTTTGGGCCCTGTGAGCGCAAGCACACGAGATTGTCTTATAGAGTAACATATATCAGGCACCCGTATCGTGCTGAGTGTGTGTTTGCAAGGAATCAAGGGTATTATACCAGGCTCCATGAGAGTGCTGAGAGCATAATTGAGGGTTAGTTGTACCAGGCACCATGATAGTGCTAAGATCATGAATGCGGGGTATTTGAACTAGGCACTGTGAGAGTGCTGTGAGAATGACTGAAGGGTACTTGTACCATGCACCATGAGTGTGCTGGGATTATGCATACATTATGATTAAACTGTGATGCACTTGTTGATTTTGGCATGGATATTTGACATGCACATAGAAAGTTATATTTTTCTCATGCTAGTTGGTATTTGATGTTTCTACTTGATGTTTAGAGCTTGAAATCACATTTTATCTGGATAAATCGTTGTCTAAGCTATTTCAGTGGAAAAGTTGATGCCTTAATTGATAAACCTCAAAAACATGTCTAAATTACAATTTTACTGTGGTTCTATTGAATGATCCGATCAATGATATCATGATATAGTCCATGTTTTATTTATGCTTCATATGCTTATTGAGCCATTAGTAGGTGTTGGTGTAGACTCCTTGTCACTACGTTTTCGAGGTTAGACTTTATACTTTCTGAATATTGTGGTTTTATACTCATACTACATTTTTTCCTTTTTTGTGCAGGTTCTGAGACTTGCATTTTGTGGTACCCATTGAAATGAGTAGGAGTTTATCATCGGAGACATTGTAGTGAGCTACTATCATCGATCTGATCTGCAGCACATATCTGTGTATGTATTTTCTTCGCAGATAGAGGTTGTTGTTTTAATGAGATTATTTATTCTTATTATATGATCGTGATATAGTGACACCTGGTTTTGGACATTGTTCAACGATTGTGATCGTGTTTAGACCTTGTTATTGATTATGTATTTTTGGTACTGAGTTGAGATTTATTTCGTATTATTATTTATATCATGAATCGGTTAAATAATTTAACAATTTGATTCTTCTAATGCTGTTGAGTGTTGTCTTTTCTAGCTAGCGGGTTAGGAGCCATCACGACCCTTGGTAATATTTGGGTCGTGACAACTTGATATTAGAGCTCTAGTTTCTAATCACCACAACGCATAGTCTACAATACATCTTTAAAAATTTTGAGAATCAAAATGATCGAAAATTGTTCTCAATCATATGTGAGATATCAAGTATAATCATAAGAAGTTCGTACAATGATCCATAAAAGACAAATGCTAAATCAACCAATACAAAATACGACCAAGCGGTCCACAACTCCAAACCTCGGTGTCGCACGTGTATGAGCATCTGCTGGACTATATACTACTACTACAACAACTGTATGGAATAGAATGTAGACATAATAGAGTAAATAAATAGGAACGAGAATCCGTGTACTACAGATCATAGCATAAAAGCCAGCTCACCAGAAGTCTCCCCAGCAGCTACACATGCGCATGTATGACCACCAGATAGACCTGTCTCAGTACGTGAACAGTTTGTGTAGAAGTGTAGTATGAGTATGTAAATCAATACGTAACAAGTAAGTATCTAGTCTAACCTCGAAGGAGTAATGGCGAGAGGTCGATATCGGCACTTACTAGTGGTCTAATAATCAATTTACATATGAAACTAGACAGGTATGAGGCATGTAAACTTGCAACGAAGCAGATAAATATGTACAACATGCTTTACAATAAAAGAACTAAATACAAAACCGTCAAGTACCAATTACTTTCTCAAATCGAGTATATGTGATCAATATCAGATGCAAATGCAAAATCTGAGTCGATATGCACATGTATGAAGTGAATCCCTATCAAAATATTCCACATAATCCTGCCGAGGTAAATGACCCGAACCAATAAAAGTGGTGCTAAGGTGATCAACCCGATCATATAAGAATATCACCAAGGTGCTTTCATTAGAGTATTGCTGAGGTCAAAAACCTGATCCCATAAGAGTATTGAATCTTTTGACGAGTCAGTAGCCCAACTCGCAAATATACGTATGAGCTATGTAATCATGAAACTTTCGAACAAATAAATACAACACGAGAGTAAATTCGTAAGACAAGGTATAATTCCATGGCTAATAACCTATTACGCCATGTGTTTAAAATAGCAAAGCTCTATAGCTACACAAATCTAGTCTTAGGCTAAATCATAAATTAAAGCATTTAACTAGGCAGGATTAACTTAGGTAGTACAACTAAAGCATGGTATAAGTCTAAGTCTACCCGGACGTGTTAAAACCTTGCTCGTCACCTCATATGTACATAGATCCCATAACACATAGCATATAGAAGATAGAATATCTACGGGGATAAGTTGCATCTAACAAGGTTAGGCAAGAGACTTATCTCGTTCCGAAATTCGATGCCAACTCCTATGCAATTCTAACACCTCAAACCAATGCCTAACAACCCCAAACTAGCCAATGAGTGTGCAAACCAACAAAAACATACTAAAGAACCCACAACTTATCATTTAGAAACAATTTCCATACCCGCACAAAACGTTAACAAACCCTTGCGTCTGGATTCCGAAGATTCTCGAAAATGGATGTTACCCATAGCACCATGAACTCAAATATATAGAATTATCTTTAATTCATGTCCAATTTTGACATCAAATTCTTTTTTCTTTTTACTAAATTTTAGGTTTCTACCAAAATTCAATAATTTCCAAAAACCTTTACCAATTTTCATGTCAAATTCCATATATAATCCATTTATTTAGATCACAACAAGCTGGAATAACTTACCTTATGATAGATGACAAAAATGGTCTTCAAGAATCACCATAAATCACTTTTGCACTAAGAGAAATGAGATAAAATGAGCTAAGTCCCGAAATCCCAACTTATAAAGTCTGACCAGGTACTACTCTTCGCGAGCGCGACCACAACCCTAATTTTGCAAAGCACAAAAATCATGTGCATAATTCCTCCAACGTGAACACGACATAAACCTCGCAAAAGGGATAACCAACTAACCAACCCAACGTGAACGCAAGCACTCTTTCGTGAATGCGAAGGCCAAGAGCCTCCAATCGACAACTCCCTCTTTGCGGATGCGACCCTCCTCTCGCAAACATAGTGCACCTGCCCCAACTCTATTATAACGCGGTACTCTTATTGCGAACACAAAGCACAATAATCCAGTGACCAAATATCCTCCTCTACACTCGTGAGACCTTTTATGCGATCGCGAAGCACTATAGCACACTAGCAGCTCAGCTATGGCAAAAGTCAAGGAAATGGTATGAAATCACCCCAAAATACATCCGAGCCCCCAAGACCCATTCTACTCATACCAACATGTCTAAATACCTTATCCCAACTTTTCCTAAGTCTCGAAACATTAAAAATAAAAACAAAACCAAGAATCGAAGATCAAAATCCCTATCTTAACTTTTGAATATTCAAACTTTGCCTACTTTGAATCACACTTAGACATTCCGGATCACAACCAAACTTTGAACACAAGTTAAATTCTACTAAAAACATATTCGAGGTCTCAAAAACATAATAAGAGTATGATAACACCTAAGTCAAACTTTCAATAAAAGCTATGAACTCTCCATTTCTTCAAAATTGTTAACTTTTGACAAATGGAGCCAAAGTCTTCTAGGAATCTACAAATCGAAATCTGAACATACGCCCAAGTCCAAAATCACCATGAAAATCTATTGAAACCAACAAATTCCGATTTGAAGGTCGTCTAATCAAAAGTCAAACCTTGGTCAACTCTTCCTACTTAAAGCTACCAAATTGAGAATAATATTTCCAAACCCATCCTGAACCTCTCGAACATCGAAACCAACTATACATGCAAGTCATAATGCATCATATGAAGCTACTCAAAGTTTCAAACCACCGAACTGAAGAACTAAAGCTCAAAATGACCACTCACATCATTATATTATCCCCCATTTAAACATATGTTCAT
The DNA here is from genome assembly GCA_000715115.1 of Nicotiana otophora. Taxonomy (NCBI): domain Eukaryota; kingdom Viridiplantae; phylum Streptophyta; class Magnoliopsida; order Solanales; family Solanaceae; genus Nicotiana; species Nicotiana otophora. The sequence goes on along the minus strand of AWOL01S0010945.1, from coordinate 86,132 downwards.
CCTTGAACATGCAAAGAGTCATTCTGTCACGACCCAAAACCAATATGTCGTGATGGCACCTATCATGGTATTAGGCAAGCCGACTATTCAAATGTTTTCAACACTTTATGTATTTTAAAGATACTAAAATAGTTTAAATAAAGGAAAATCTCTTAAAAACAGGATAGGAAAATCATAACTCAATACATAAATTCTTCCCAAAACCGGGGTGTCACTGAGTACATGAGCATCTACAAACACACAAAGTTTGGTACATTGTCCAAAAAGTAATACTGAATAAATAAACTAAAAGATAAGGGAAGAGAGTCAAGGTCTGCGAACGCCAAGTAGTTTCCTCGATGATCTCCGAAGAACTGGACTTTGCAAATCAGTAACCACCGTGAGCGGAAGCACCTGAATCTACACATGCATTGTAGGGTATAGCGTGAGTACAACCAACTTAATAAGTAACACATATAATCTTTGGACTGAAAGTATTTACAAGTCCGATTATTACAGACCACTTTTAACATTTAACAGTACAAAAAGTTACTGAAAATATGATAATGAGATCTCAGAAATTCATAATCTATAAGTGAAGGTACAAGAATTTAGATATACTTTCAGAATTTACAACAAAACTTAACACATAATAGGGAAGATCTAGCCCAAGGTAGATCCAGCCGAAATACAAATAAAACAGGGTAGATCCAGCCCAAATGCAAATAAACAAGGTAGATCCAGCTCAAAGATGATAACTGCTAGCATTACGCCCACTGTAGATATGCATACTCCAGAGGGGCCAATCCAGCCTAAGCGCTATAATAAGCCAAATCCTGGCATCAATCAATAAACCCTGATACGGCATGCAGCCCGATCCCAAAAATATCACTCACAATAAACCCTCAGTCTCACTCTGTGACTATTCTCTCCAGTCTCTCGGGCTTACCAGAATCATGCTATTCAGCCCAAGCACTAATGATATGCCGTAGCAAATAAGGACAACAGAGACTGAGACATATTATGCAAACAATAGCGGTGACTGAGTATAAAATAGCATATCTTAAACATGATTGATAGCTCAATTGTCCTATCACACGGTAAAAATATGGGTAACAACAAGCTTAATCAACTATTCAGTTCCATGGAATCGACTGAGTCATAATTCTTACGGTACACGCCTACATGCCCACCACCTAGCACATGCGTCACCGCAACACCAATCATATAACATGAAATTTGGGGGTTCACATCCTCAGAACCAAGTTTAGAAGTGTTACTTACCTCAAACTGTGAGAAACTCTACTCCAACAAGCCCTTGCCTCGCGAAACGGCCTCCAAATGCCTCGAATATAGCCATGAATAGTTTGATACAATCAACACGAGCTAAAGGAATCAATTCCATATGAAATTACTAAGTTTTTAATTAAAAGTCAAAAAGTCCACTCAAAAGTCGGCCCACGGGCCCACATCTCGGAATCCAACACATGTTTATAAAATACGGAAGCTCAGTCAACCACGAGTCCGACTATACCAAATTTACCAAAATCCAACACCAAATCGACACGCAAATCCCCAATTTAAACTCTTCAAATCCCTAGCCTCAACTCTCCAAATTACACCTCAAAACCACACAATATAGGTGGAAAAATCAATAGGGAAACATAATTATTGCATAAATTTAACCACAAGTGACTTACCTTATGAAACCCCTCGAAAATCCTCTCGAACATTGCCTTAAACCGAGTTGGAATGTTCAAAAATGAAGAAAACCCACAAAACCCTCGATTTAATATTCTACCGGGCCTTCTCGTTTCTACGGTCCAAAAGTTTGCTTCTGCAGTACTGCTTTTGCGGTCAATCATCTGCATTTGCGGAGGTCACTTAAGGGCTGGTCAACCGCTTCTGCGGTCCCAAATCCCGCTCCTGCGGGTACGCATCTGCACAAGTTCATCCATTCATGTGGACTAGTGACTCCAATCCCCTCTCCGCTTCTGCGACTAGCCTCCGCATCTGCGAGATCGCAGGTACAAAAGTTTCCCTCGCACCTGCGCAAACTCTCACTTTGCCCAAAACCACATATGTGACCCCAGGGCCGCTTCTGTGGCTCTGCACTTGTAGCCTTTCCCTCGCAGGTGCGGTCGCACCAGAACAGAACACAACATCCTTCAAATATTCCAAAACATCCACTCCGATTATAAGCCGAAACACTCCCAAGGCCCCCCGAACCTCAACCAAACAGACCAACAAGTCCTAAAACATGATATGAACTTAGTCGAACCCTCATATCATATCAAACACCATCAAATAACACCACGGACCTACTCCAACTCCCAGAATCCCAATCCGAGCCCGGTATCCACAAAGTCCACTCTCAGTCAAACTTCCAAATTTTCAACTTTTGCCATTTCAAGCTCAACTCAACTATGGACCTCCAAATCACAATTCGGACACACTCCTAAGTACAAAATCACCCAACACAAGTCAACATCTGGTCAACCATTTTAACTTCAGCTTTCAACCTTGAGACTAAGTGTCACAATCCATTCCTAAACCTCTCCGAACACAAACCAACTACCCCGATAAGTCACATAACAACAATTAAGCAAGGAATGAGCAGTAAATTGGGGAACATGGCCTCAACTCTCAAAATGATCGGTCAGGTCGTTGCACATTCGAAAGGCACCAAATAACTATATAAGATCCTCATAAACACACAAATGCCACCTCAATCCATATAAGTCAATTATCACAATTCCGACTGAAGATTCTTCCTTCGATTATAGCCCACAATCCTTTGTAAACAATGTATCAATCCCTGCAAGTTGCATTGAGTCATAAATGTACTTCTAAGATGTAACTAGACGATTTGACCCATAAATCATATGCCTATAATTATATCTTTTACCCATAATAACTGCTCATTTCTAAACCCGACAATAGTAACATACTTCATATCACACAAAATCCTATGCTAAACCTTTACAATACTACTAATGATGAAAAATATGTGTAAGCTCAGATTTCACCTCGTGCACCTTCAGTTCAGGGTTCATCTGTACCAGGTTCTTCTATTAGTTATTCTGGTTCTCGGGGACCACCTCAGTACATGCCACCATTTTCCGATAGGGAATTTTTTAAGTGTAGAGAGTTGGGTCATGTGAAGAAGTTTTATCCCTCCCCCCCCCCCC